>JABASK010000109.1:0-27635 GCA_019776465.1 Rambutanura hunanensis | reverse complement strand
TTCTTAAAAATGTTGTTAATTCAAAATTGGAATATTTTAATTTGACATTGACTTATACAAATTTCTGGGAAGTGGGATAAGTGCTTAAGTCATAGAAATGTAATATATGACCAAACCAATGTAAGTTATTCAAGATTTTTCAAGTAGTACGTCTTAATCCATACGAGTTCTAATATTGCGAACAGTAACTTGATGTTTCTCACTGAAAAACATTGAAAAGAATTTCGTTAGACGTTTTGATTCCTTTTACTCTTTTTCTAATGAAAAAAATAGGAGTAACTTACATAACGTAAACTCGAGCACCCCAGCCTGAAATAGCATCTCGGTCACAGGCATTTACAAGCGATTGTGAAATGACTTCAAAAAGTTCATCAGGACCGAGGTCAGGCTTCCAAAGGGACTCACACATTCCGAACATTTGCTCGTCATCAAGTTCCAGCCAGAACAAAATCATTTGGTTCGTTTGGACAACCAATTAAGTCAAACGCGCAGATGTAAGGTTCGTTCTTCTCATTAAGCCCAGCCATAACAGGTTCGACAAAGTATGGTCCAAATCTAAAATCCAATTTGAACAAACTCGTTTAGCATAAAACATATGTTGACAAAAATAACATGTAAGTTGTTAAGTAAAAAAAAACTTACCGATGCTCATACAACAGGTTGCCAATCATATTACTGTAAACTTTAGGGGAGAGTTGACGATTTTCTCTCAATTCGTACAAATTAGCCCGAAACTTCAAGCGTTGTTCGACAGTTTGAGTATCTGAGGCAAGGCCAGGAAGTCCAACGAAAAGTTTTGGACCAGCTTGGAATATTTTCTCAAAATCAAGTCCAATGGTTTGCAATTGAACTCCGAAACGAAGATCAGAAGCAATTGCTACACATTCCTTTCCTTTCATAGCTAGAACAGCTCCTCCGTTGTACGCCAATATCGACTAAATGAAAATATTAGAACTTGCATAACAAAATATTTAGTTTACGTTTAATTTTCATTAGGTCAGTCATTAAGTTTACAATCAATCTTAGTAATCGAGCAAAGTTTTATGATATTCTTACTGAAATTCACTTACCATGGTCAATAAGTGCCCTTGCTACGTAGTCTTCAAATGCCAAGAAAAGTCTGAACTCTGAAAAGCACGAAGAATCCACACTTTTGCAGCAACTACATATTCGTTACTCGAACAAGATTCGTTACGTAAATATTCAATCAAACTAACCTTAGAGTTAGACGTAGTAGGTAGTTCCACCAGTTCGGCCACTATACGACTTGGATAATACGGCGTTGACAATCGTACTTACCGCACACGTCCCTAATAATCAAGACAAGTAATTTACCACAGACGCAGACAATAAAAACGCTGAATCCAAGAAGCAATGATTTCGAATTCGAGAAAGATGAAATGACAACAAAATAGTTGACAAACCAAGTACTGCGCAAGCGAGAAGCCGGAAGCGGTGATTTCGCAAATTTTAAAAAAACCAAATTACCCGCGAGTGAAATGAATAGACGTAATTCCGCACCGCAGCACCCTTGATTAAGCATCGCATCTTCCCGATAATTCATACAGCATCCATTGCATTGCCTCACAATTCAGCAGCGCATTCCGAAAGTAATTTTTATCAAATTTTAAGCACGATTTGAGCAATTTAATTGTTCTAGAGAAAGTTTCAGCATGCTAAGTACTCGAGCTAGTGAAATACTAAGATGAATCTCCAACGAGAGTTAGCCTTCACACATGGTTTCACTTTACCTATTGATTAACCAGGCATAGTTGGTCTTGCTTAAAAATAAGGATACAAATTGTTCCAATGCATATTTTGAAAAAAAAATTAAGCTAGGGTATAATTACTGAATACTGCGTTAGTTAACTCACTTTGTACTAACAGGTGCAGTTTTGGAAACTTTTCTGTATAACTACTTGAGTAGTGAAAATCTTTTTGAGAAAAAGTGTTTAAATGCTCAATTCGTACGTGAGGTGCTAAATGCTGAGTGAGATGCGAGATGCGATGCTGTGTCCGGGTTGGTGGGGCGCTAAATCCTTGTTGATGTGGTGCTGAATCCAATTACGTGAAAATAAGGGCTGTTAAAAATTTATCTGTTCAGTACCTCAGTCAGCTGATACGCTAATTCAAGATTCAATTATCAATTGAATCGTGTTGAAAATCAATTATTGAAACCTTTGCTTGCGGATCTGACGATCTTTCGGTTTACACGTGAACGTAAGTTAAATCTTTCAAAGTAAGAATCAGTCCACTTACTTGTCCATAGGCGAACTAACCACAAACTCGGTAACATTTTGCTGTCCTTCCGGGGTTCCGGGTTCCGGACAAGAAGTTCCGGTAGTTACAAATACAATAACAGTTTTTTTAGATCTTTACTTATTTGCAGGGGAAAATGGGACTAGTTGATACGTTGTATCGAAACGTTTTTCGACGAACGTCAACCTTTGCACTGGCTTGTATTGGAACCGCCTTTGTTTTCGAACGAGGATTTGACGTTGTTTCGGATCACATTTTCGAGTCAAGGAATAGAGGGGTAAATTACTTAATTTTTCTTACCTATGAAATGAAATGTAATTTGGTAAACCTTCACATTTCATATTTCTTGCAGAAACTATGGGAGCACATTAAACACAAGTATGAAGAGGAAAAATAGCAATTCAAAACAGTACTAATCATAAACCTCAGTCCTCCAGTTCTCACAACGCCATGAACTAACCAGAAAAAGTAGTAAGTTACTGTAGATTGTTACGAAACTGTCAAAATAAACAAGTTCAATCAAAATTCTATCAAGTTTATTTATTACGCCTTATCAAAACTCAACATTCACATTCCACAGCTTCAAAAAAGTAAAATTTAAGGCAGAGTAGTAGAAGATACCAATTTTTTTCAAATTACAAAAGCGTATTTATTTTAATCAAATTCTCAAAATTTTAAACGTATCATTTTGGAAAAGGAAAAGAAATTCATACCCACTTAGCAAACTTAAGTGTTAAATTAGAAACGTAGATCACTACAATTATAACGACGTTACGCCGCCTAAGTGCCAAATCATGGCACTTTGAGTTTAAGTTTACCTTATCCAGTAGTAAAAGTGTTTTGCTGTAAAGTTAAGTAATTCGTNAGTTTAAGTTTACCTTATCCAGTAGTAAAAGTGTTTTGCTGTAAAGTTAAGTAATTCGTGTAAATGTTTGGCCCTGTGTCGTTATTCATCATCGTTGTTATGAAGTTGTTGAAGTTTACGACGTTGAGATGGAAGTGGTTTGAAAGCTGGGCTCATCGGAGTAGTTAACGGTTTTCCCGAATGTTTCAATTGGAACGGACGCGTTCCTTTGATTGGTTGAGCCTTGTGAACCAATTGTTTCCGCATCTCCTGAGCCTGTTTTTGTTCCACCATCAAACGATTGGCTTCATCCTATTAAAAGTTCAATGACAACTTTTGTAAGCACAAAGAACATAGTTTTTGGCCAACCAGCCTGCCAGCATCAACAAAATAACGACTTTTCACCTGTTGTCGTTGATTCTCTTCTTATCATTTCTTTTTCTTTCAATTGAAGATCAAACTCTTCTCGTGTTTGGGCACGAATCTCAGAATTTAGAACAATATCCAAGGGTTCCGTAGGTAACTTGTCACTCGCTTCGGGTTCAAATGGTGCTTTGAAAATAACAGTAGGAGGATTGGCATGAAAGGTAGCTTGCTCTTTGCGCAAACGTTCTTCTTCTTCCAACTATGAAGAAGTTGGTATAAAATTAAATTAAATTCTGATAATTTTCAAACTTTTTTTTTGCTTAGTTCTACCTTCTTTCTAAATATTTCCTGGTGTTTAGTTCCTCTCTCATCTACTTTTAATTGAAATGGTTCCGGATTGGTTGGTGGTATAGGAGTTTTGAGAGGAACGTGTGGTTTGAATGATGGCAAAGGATTGGCATGAAATGTGCGACGCTTGGCGTCAGCTTCAGTTCGTTCCTACAAATTAAACCATGTCCTTTAAAATCTACTCAAAAGTCATGCGTATTGGTGATTGGTGCGTATTTTTGCCTTTTCGCTATTTTTGCACATAAGGCGTTTCAATGCTGGCAGACGGAAGCTCAAACTATTAGAAATTATTAGAAAGTATACCAACCTGCTGACGAATCTTTTCATCTCTAATTCGTTTCCTTTCTTTTTCACGTTCTTCGAAACTAAATGGTTTCGTTACAGTGACTGCACCCTTGTCAGTTCGAACTGCCGGAGAAGGCGACCTTCCACGACTAGCAGCGCGTGTGATGCTCGTACCACGAATCGGAGTTGAAGGCACTGAGCGCGTCATACTGCGACTGCGTCCACGACCAATTGGAGGAGGTTCCACATTTTCCTTCGTTCCAGTTTGCTAAAAAAATAAGAGCAAAGTTAAAACTGCCAGAAAAAATATTTAATTTGAGACGATGTGTTTTAACTGGATATTTGCTAATTTACCATTGGAAGCTCGCAATTGGCGAAATCGAATTCGATCATCAGAAGCAAAGTGAGGAGCCACCGCCACAGTAGGTTTAGTTTCAGGTTTGTCCTTGAGTCCTGTTGACAATCCATGAAGCACTTTAACTGGAACTGTACGAGCCTTGAACGAAAAGTGAATCTCCTTGTCTCTCTGAATAAAAAACCAGAAGAAGTTAATTTAACCTTCAAATGTTGCCTAATTTGGTTAAATTCTTTAGTATTATGGTAACTGACAGGATCAATTGTTTTTGGTCGAAGGTTTTGCAGATGAAACGGTTTAGGCACTGTGATTCTGCTAATGGATTTTGCCTGTTCGGCGGGCATTCTTCGAACTGGAATCGACTCAACTGGTGGCGACGACACGTTGTGATTGAGCTTACAGCTCTCAGCCGATGGCGACGACACGTTGTGATTGACTTTACAGCTATCAGCCGATGGCGAGTTGGTTTCAGCAATTACCGACCGTTGATCCTCAGTCAAGTCTGACTTTTCAATTGACATTTTTCCAATTGGATTAGGATCGACTGACGGCTCCTGTTCTTGGCACTCGACTTTGTCGGATTCTTGTTCTTTTTCTTTGCTCAACGATTCGTTCTCCTTTTCACAATGGTTCTCTGTGACAAATGAGGTTTGTTCCTGTTCGTGATCAGGCTCATAATTGCAGCGCTCCAATGCTTTCTCTTCTTGAAAGAATTGTGAAGCGGGGTCTTCTTCATCGCCATCTGCAATGCTAAGAGCTTCGAAATCAACAAACTGCGGGGCTTGTATCGTATCGTAATCTATATTCACTTCGTTTTCCTCAAACTCCATCTTCGTCTCGCCGTGTGCCCTCTGAACTC
Source organism: Rambutanura hunanensis (assembly GCA_019776465.1). NCBI lineage: Eukaryota > Metazoa > Arthropoda > Collembola > Poduromorpha > Neanuridae > Rambutanura > Rambutanura hunanensis. The sequence continues at coordinate 22,319 of JABASK010000109.1, read as the reverse complement.
TGATGTACCTATCGTATCAATAAAATCGCATAAAACTATCTAACTACCGTTGTCACAAACTTTAGCGACTGATAAAAAGTGAAACAATATTTTCAACCAACAATTCTTGTCAATTCAAGATTGGTTTGCAGGTGTACCATCAAAATTACCTTTTATCCAGAACTTTCCAGGAACAAGTGCAGAGTGAGCGGTTTGTTGTTCGTTACCTCAATCAGGTCAACTCTCGTTCAGCAATAAACAACAACTGACAAAGGGATTCACTACTCGTTTCTCCGACTCCAACAAGCAAAGGCGGAAACAAAAGAAATGGATGAAGAGTAAGGTTCATTTGTCTCCTTGTAACCAGAAGCATCTTCTCTTGTAATCACCCAGTTTCTTGTCTTACGTTAAGCCTTACTAAATCCAAAAGTTAATGAAAAAACCTGTAGATTGCAAACTAATTCAGCGCTAGGTTGAAAGATTTTTCATTTAAGCTGAAGTTAAATCGGAAACAAGTTCGCTTTGTCTTACAGTTAAAATTGTCGTTGAATGTAATCGAATATTCAGAAAAAAAAGCAAATAAGGTACCGTAATGAACAGTTTTCTCTAAAATTCGTGAGACCTCGTTCTTTTGGTTATATTCGTTTATGTTCACCAACTTAGGTTAGATGAACTCAGAGTATCAAGGCAACCAAATAATTGAATTTACCCTTAACTTAACGTTAGGACTAGTTACTGTAATACACTGTTAACTTTGCTAGTATACTGCCGAAGTTAGTAAACAGAATTGCAACCTGTGTTGCTTTAAATCCAGCTACCTAGCATTTCGTCCATTGGCTGGATAAAATGGTACGGATGAAATGAATGAAATGGCTATCAAAATGTGGACGAAATAAACAAAGGCATGTGCGCAGTGCTTTTGCGCATATTCATTTGTTCAATTTCGTCCATTTAAGCCACAAAATCAGCGTATTTCGTCTGGATACGCCATTTCATCCAGCCACCTTTTATCCATCCACCAACTTTGATGGCAAAAACTAATGGTTACAATTATTGCCGTCAACGATTACAAAGCCTTACGTAATGTTTACTCCAACCCAATGGAGGGAAAACTTTTCCTTTTTTTGGGAGGCTCGTGCCGCGTCACTTTCCCGCCTCAATACAACCGCTTAACATATCTTACGATTCTCATGGGTTTAGAACTCGACAACTTTTTACATCAATTGCAAGTCTCAACTTACAATACAGCAGACTAGACTGTAGAACCATATAATAACGATCAAATTGATTGTGAGGACTTTTCGAGGTTTATTAAGTTAATAATTATTGAACAACTATCTTTGAGTTTGAACAAGGCGAATTATTTGCCTATTATTAGTGGGAAGAACAACTACTTTTTGGGCTTCATCATTCCCTCTTCGGCATCGGCTGATTATTGACTTTGGATTTTGACTATTCTTGCGAAGCTACACAATCAGAAACGGAATGAATGAAAGATGAATAATTTATCGCAAAACTCCGTAATTAGAGTATTGACTCTTACCAACTGGTTTTCCATCTTTCCATGTCGTAAACCTAATTAGACATTCTTCACGTTTAGCAGCCTCCCCCCTCGCTTCAGCCTTCAGTGCTGAACGTACAACTCGGGCAGCAATGGTTGAGTACTGAATGTAACTAATTGAACAATTATTTAAGAATTGAATAATTGTTCCTATTGAATTATTTGACACGTTCTTACTACACCTTTAATTTCAATCTCCAAACTAACTTACTTTAGACCAGCTGCTCTCCAGAACGTCATTTTGATTCAGGGTTCGGTAAAAACGGTCCTCTTGATTTTCGATGACCTCTGGCTTGCTTCAAATCCAAAATCCCGTTTTTTCTTCTGGAAATCAAATCTCCGGAAACGGATGATACCCGGATTTCTGCAATTCCTACCGTAACTCAGGGGCGGGGCATGTGTTCAAAGTTACCTCTCTTCTGACTTATAAAGTGGTCTGAAAATTGTAATAATCAAACTACACCACACGATGGCAGGGATAACCAGGTCCTTTGCGAATTATGACGCGAATAATTATTTAGGATTAACGCAAGTTTAACTTTAGCTAACTTTACCGTAATTTTATAATTCTAAATTTTTCTTAACCTGAAATTAGGGCTGAAATGAGAAAGACTTTCAATCTTGTTTAATTTTGCAATGTAATTGGTTGATTAGTAATCGTTTTCATGATGCAAGACAAAGTGTTGGGAGAGGGTTGATGAACAGTAATACCAAATGAGTGAAGAAGAAGACAAGATCGAGTTCGTAGTTCAAGGTCAAGTACAGACCAATTTAAATTTTTGAATTTTGGTTGAGTCGATACGCATCTTGTTCGATGATTCTATCAATTGTCGTCAAAAAGCGAACGTGCAGTGGGTACACAATCTTTCCATTTTCGTTCAAGTTGCTCAATCATTTCTTTGTACTTTTGCCAATTTTCAGCTGATCTCTGGAGAAAGTGATCTTTGTCCGTTGGATCCAGTTGTCGCCAACAAGTTCCGACGACAATTCCTACTCGTGAAAATGGTGTCTTGTGCTCCTAAAGATACAACAAACGTTTCTTTTGTTTTTGTACAAGCAAAATTTGCTACCCACTACAAATTTTTTTTAACCTTGGTAATTGTTACCTGACAAAACTCCTTCAAAAACAGTAAATACCCGGAACATGGTTTCTTAAATCGTTCCTGGACAGTTTTTCCATCGTAGCATTTGGCAATAGTAGACTGGCTTGGTCGTGGCGGCAGGTTCCGTGTAACTGTTTTTAACTTCTACTGGAAGACAACGCCAATTCCGTCCTGCTTCTCGCATAAGGTATGTATTTCGACGCTGAAATATTAAAGTAACATTAAATACTAAAGATAAGTCATCTTAAGTAATGCTAACTCGTAAGTTGGTTAAGTTAGCTAATTTAACCCAAATTCAACTTTTCCTTACGAATTTGTCTCCAACCGTCTTGGCCTGATAGGTATCATTCTTGACTACTAAACGAAAGTACAAGTTGAACGAAGTCAATGGACGAATTGGTTTGGTCTTCTTTAGCAAAATTTTGACTTTCTTCAAGACGTTTCGAGTACGAGTACTACGTAGCTTGGCCATATTACAAAAAAGATTGAGAATAATCTTCAAGAATTTGTGACACACGGACGGAAAAGGGCCAGAGACGTTTTTGTGAAAACATTTACTTCGTTGGTGTTTTTTGCGAGTGTGTAGTGTTGCCATGGAAATAAACAATACGAGGGCTTAAAAATAAATGAATTTTATGCTATTTGTTCGCTCTGCGCATGCGCGAGGTCATTTGATTCACACAAATTCGTTATCGTCATTCTGGATTAGTTTAAAAAAAACATGGCGACCAAAGGAAAAGTTCAAGAGACCAAAGAACAACCAACTTCTGGCCCACCACCGGTGGAACCACAAGATGTTATCAAACCCGACCCACCACCTGACGATAATGGTCCACGCAAAGACTCCAACCAATTTGGCAACTTGCTACCACATGTTGGATCAGATCACTGGGATGAAGATCTTATTCCAGAATGGCTCTGTTGTAAAGTTCATGAAGAGATGCTCACACCACCGTCATCTTCAGAAGAATCGTACGACAGTCACGACGCTAAAGGCAAAGTAATTAGAAAACGACGCAAGAAAATACGTCAAGTTATTGAAGTAGAAGAAGAAGAATCTGACGAAGAGGAAGAGGTCGAGGTCAAACGACGCACGCCGTCTCTTGCTGATGTTCCATTGGAAGGCTGGCTGGCCAAAAGCAAATTGAGAAGTGAGGAGGAGGAGGAGGAGGTCAATGACCTCTTGTTAAAACAACAGTTTTTGTTGAATTAGAGTTGTTAAGTCTTAAATTTTTCGGCATTTCAGTGCTCAGTTTCACTTTCTTTCAGGTTTTACTCTCCAGCAACTCCAATCTGCGATAAATCAAATTAACGATGAAATCGAACTTGTTCAAATCTGAAAACTTGGTTTTTGATCGAACAGTTAAAAAAATGGAAAAGCGTGAAATTGAAATTGAAGCTTCGCTTCCACCATTTACTTACAAGTTTCCATGGGAAATTGAAGGTGAAGTGAAAGGTATTGAAGTCAAGGCACTTGTACCGGATGCCGTCTGTGGAGAACTGTCCGATGACGAACCGGATCCAGTTGACAATATCTACCGACCTTACATTCCAGCACAAGATCCAGACATTGATCATGATGCAATTGCTGCTATGCTTACGGTAGGTGAAGACAGTGGAGAAGGAGGTGGACGAACAGTTTCTGGTCACCCGCTTTTTAGAAAGTTTTGGCCAAATTCCTCCAGGAAATTTTGATGTGATTCGACACAAGTATGGAGATTTAGTTCGGTTCGCGACGTATGAAACGGTAGAGGGTCAACCACCGAGTCAGGATCCGTTGGCTGTTCTTCTGCGCCAAGAAGAACACGTAAAAGATGTCATTTATTACAACAGCTGTTTTAAGGTTTTAAGTCGAAAGTAACAAACCTCAACGTAATTTACCTTTGTTTAGAAGCTTCTTCCAGAAAAGTCTTCAGCGATTGATGGTTCTTCTGGAGCGACTGCCGTTGCTGCAAGTGGAGATGTAGGAAGTGAAGGTGAAGACGAAGACGAAGAAGTGCGAACTTTGGATCTTGCCTCACTGGAAATTCCTCTTGGTGATTTTGAAGAGGATCCAGAATTTCCAGGATTTAATCCGCACGATGCCAAAAGGTAAAACTTCAACAATTATTGGAAAAAAAACTTTACTTATTCCAAAAACACTACGTTTTAATGCGAGAGGGTATTTAGAGCACCAGCACACCACGTTCACCGCCACCAGCGCAAAAAAAATGTTGAAAAAAAAAATTTGAGAAACGTTTTAGAAAAAAATTTGAAAAATGGAATTTTTTTTTCAAAAAAAAACAATTTTTTTTCACCAACCTTGTATCACTCAAAATCGTCAATGAAAAGATTTCGGAAAAAAAAATTGGAAAAAAATATTTGGAAAAAAAGTTGAAAAAAATTTAGGAAAGACAATTTTGAAAAAAGAAATTTTGGGAAAAAAAAATTTTTTTTTTGACAAACTTTTCATCATCCAAATCGTTAATGAAAAATTTTCAGCAAAAAATTTCAAAAAAAAAATTTTTTAGAAAGAAAAAATGCGGTGCACTGCACTGGTGGTGGCGGTGCGCCGGTACTGGCGGTGCGCTAAATACCTTAACGCCGTTTTAATTTTCTTCTAAACGTTTTTAAATTTGTACTTTTAACATTTAACAGTTTACTCTTTAAGGTGCTGAATTCGTTTGCGCCATTTTATGAAAATCATTCTTAATGTTTTCAAAATTCTCAGACTACCTATTGGTGAAAAGATCAAGTATGCCCAAATAGAAGAAGAAAGTATTCGAGAAGAATTTATGAAAACAGAAACTGCTGGAATTCAGCAGGAAAATTCGATTCAGGTCTACGTTGACACGTACACTGACTCTTATGACCTCTCCGTCAAAATGATGGACGTCTTCAAGGCCGTCGTCGCCGATGGACTTCATCACCTAACTGGCAAAATGCGTGCCGAGAAAATTCGGCGGTAAAAACTACACTTCCATAAAAAAAAATCCTTCATAACTCAAAATTCAACAATTTTCTGTAGATTTCGAGATAAATTGAAAAAACGATTCTTAGAAGAAGAAGCAAAGGTCAAGATTAAATTGACCGAAAACATGAAAATTAAACGTCGAGTAGACAAACAGCTGAAAGTAGCACAAGATATTGGAGGTGAGGAGAAACAAAGTTAATTTAAACAAAATTAATCAAAAAAGCAATTAATTGAAAAGCTTATCTTTCTTGTTCCAAAAAGGTACTATTCAAATGATCGACTACGAGAACCTTCGCGTTCAAAATTTTGAATTTCAAGCGAGTATTGAAGATCAACAGGATGATTTAAAAAAACTTAAGTTCATTACAACCGAATGGTTTGAAAAACTTGAACGAAACAAAGACAAACTTTTACGTCTCATCACAAAACGAAAAAGTCTCGAAAACGATATTGCAGTGCGCGGGAATTTGAAAAGTACACTTTACACAAGCGTTGACAACATACTCGTTACTGCTGAAACTGTTACGAATCATTGTAGTTTTCTGAAAAAACGACTGTTGGCTTTCAGTGTAAGTTTAATTAAAAAAACAACTAACCCTGTTAGTATTTTCAAACAAATCTACTCCATTTTACGTCCAGGCTCCCAGCACATTGGAGTACATCAACCAGAAATCTACAGAAAATCGGTTAATGGATGACGTTGAGCTTCTCAAAAATAAACTCGAAATTATGAGTACTCATTTGAGCAAAGCTCGGCAGTCGTTCAACCGTTTGTTATCCGTTGCTCCTGACAAATCAGCCATGCGTCAAACTACAGACACTTGGCTGAACGAAATCAAACGAGAGGTCAATGGATATGAGGAGACTACGTGTGTCCTGGACGGAACGAACTTCAATGACAGACTTTATCAGTCAAAAAACTCATGGACGTAATTCCGCTGCGTCAATTGGACGTCGTAAGAGTACTCCGAATCAGTTTTACGCTGACGCAAGACAATCTTCAATCTATGTCGGAGGAATGACGCAGTCGGCTATGGAACTTTATAAAGTCGGAAAGGAAAAGAAGCGACGACAGGCTGAAGAAAAACGTTAGTTTTTAAATGAAAATGTTCAAACTTTAGCGTAAAATTTGGTGAAAAAAGACGTGCTTCTGCAAAAACGTACAAGGAATTCGAAACTTGACACAATTTCTTTTAACAGTGACGACATCCGCGCTGACCACGCGTCGCTTTCTATTAGAGTTGCCCACGTCTAGAAATTTTGGGTCTTAAATTGACATTAAGTGGGAATAGAATTCGCACTGTTTATTTTGCACGTGATTGGTTCAGTACAAGCGTAAAGTACAGAAGTCAATGAAGACTTTTGTATTGTAAAGTATTGTAAATGGAACAGGGAAGCAGGTGACCATCTGCCCGACTTCTAAAATCGGTGAAGTGAAAGAAGAATAGAAAGGAATAAATCAGAGTTCGGATCATTCTCAATTCAATTCATTCAATTCATTGGGACCCTTCAAGGCCTTCTAACAAGTCTACAAAGGGCTTTATTTTTAGGCCGGTGGACGGCCTCGTTTTGTTCAAAGGCGACAGTGACAAAATGATCCTAAAATGGACCAAAAATCCATTCAATCAACCCCACCCCTACCCGTTCCCCCCTATTTTTTGTATCTTACCCGGAATTTATGATCAACTAGATTTTCAAGTTTAAGTGACTTGATGCTCGCGTTGAACACGCAACACTGTTTTGTGAAATAACCGAAAAATTGCGAAATTTGGCACAAAAAAAGTTCTACAGTACAATTTATTGTTAAGAACATTAAATTTTTTTATGGTCGAAACTTTCTGTCGCTACTTTTTGAACAACCCAATTCACCTAACCGAAATAATGGGAATTTGTGACTCTCATTTCCCAATTTTTCGGTTTCCCTAAATGGTGATCCTGAATGCAAACAAGGAAATCCTTTCTATTGTTCTACAAACCGTTTTCCCCATTTCAATTTGCTATGCCTTATTTCTTTATTTCACAAACCATTTGTATTTACATTAACCTAACGTTTTCGTGACTAGTTGACTGCACACAAAATGACTAACGAGATTCAAATTCTAATCAAACTCAAATTAAGGTTAAGAATTTAAAAACCGACAAGAAATGGTTTATCCTCTTCAAATTACTGTTAATTTTGGGTTAAAAAATATCAAATTTCGTTGTCAACAAGTAAAAACGTGTAACAAATTACTTGATCACAGAAGGATTCAACCGAACATGCCTAGCCCAATTAACTTATCCTTACAATTAGTAATTACAATTGCACGACAAAGTACAAATAATTAGGATATGATCTGAACCTTATTAGATCAAAAGTTTTTACAAATTACCCGGGTTTCAAAACTAATACAGTCTGAGTTGACTTTTAGTGCATAGCTCACAAGTTATTAAAACGAGATCGATACAAATTAGGTAATTATACTTCCTAATAGTAGTAATTACGCTCATCGACATGTGCTCCATTTGTATACGGGTAATCATAATCAGCCTCCCCGGCGTACGTCGACGCGGTTGAGATAAGTGTGGGACGGTGACCACACACGTGCGACCCTTCGATTGACACGTTTCTGTGTACCTTTCATATTATTGTTTCTAATTGACGGATAACCATTGGGAGAATTGAAAGTGGGCTGAGACGGGTAATCCATCAACTCGAGCATTCCTTCGGTGTCATCAACTGTGGTAGCGGGTAGCGGAGGAGGTGTTGCCGGTCGCGTGGCTACCGTTTCCATAAATTCACCCTCGAGGTTTAATAAAATTCTGACATTACCCACAGTTACCACGTACGTGTCATCTACCAATTCAATTTCACAGTCATCTGAGCCAAAGCACTGAGTATCTTCCAATTTTATCTTGGTTCCTGGTGTTACCTCAGTTGACCCCGAATTTCGGAGTGACTTGATAAATGTGACGGCTTGACTTAGAGCCCAAATGTAGTTGTGTGCAAAACGTAATGTTTCAATTTTTGTAAGTCGTTGATCTTGTGGCATTGACGGAAGAACGAGTCGAAGTCGTTCGAGTGCTTCGTTTAGCATATGCATGCGGTGACGTTCACGGTCGTTGGCTTTTTGACGACGGTGACGTTTCAATTTAAGAACTGCCGTTGGGCTTTTCTTTCGCGTACGTCGTTGAACTGGACGCGGTGATGCTGGACTAGTACCTTGGATTACTGGTGGTGCTCAAGATGGACGACGGGGAAAGCGTAGACGTTTGACTTTGGTCACTCCCACTGCTGCTTTCAATGTAGTTGTAACCGTAGGGGTCGTTGACCCCAGCGACAGATCTGCTTAAAACTCCGTTAAAAAATTGACTCTCACAAAATTCCATCTTTGTTACAAATTCAAACAATTTGTTCAGAAATTGAAAGCAGTAACACGTTAGCACAATTACACGTTTGGGCAAATTTGCAATTGCAATTAAGTTAGTTGAAAGTTTTCCTAAAATAACTACAAAACGTTGTTGGTTGGTTTTACGCCGATCCTGGAACCACATCAGCCTTCTCTGTCTGAAATTTGACCTCGACCAAGACAAAAGTGAAAGTTGGTGCAGGTTGTAAACTCGGAAGCCTTTTTGAATTTAGACTTGTTTTCCGGACTAAGGGCCCCCCATTCTAATCCGTTTTTGTGGAAGGTGATGAAGTGGAGGGTAGGGGGTGTTTTTGGTGATCCCTGTTGCATTAACTGGGACGGGATCCTTTTTCATTCATTCTGTTTTGCCAAAGGGAAAGAACGGACCCTTTCATGTCCCTTTGGCACGCGACAAGGCAGAGATACGAAAAGTACCCTCTATTCCCCACGTGTTTCACCTTTGGGGAGTCCCTTAAGTGGTTCTTCTAGTACTTATCCAAAATTCGGCTACTTTTCTACTAAAAACTGTTCTAGATCTCTAGAATTCAATAGGTAAACTTAAAAAAATTCAACAATTCTCAAATTTATTGATTAATAATAAAAAATTATAAAGAATTTGTTTGTTAATCTTTTGCTTCGTTTGCTATTGATTCTGATTCATTTTTCATTCGTCAGCTGTTGGATGTCGTTGCTTCTTCTACCGTCGCCGTCATGAAGTACGCAAAAATACAACAGGAAAAGTCGAAGACAGAAAGCTTGTAAAAAATGAAGTGTTTAAAAACGTAAATGAAAGTTGAGCCACCATAATCCCATGGTTCCACGTGCTAATCCGTGACTCTAATGTTAATGGGGATGAAAACGGAGCTATTGTTCGTAACAAGCATAAAAGTAATGATAGAGTGGCAGAGGGAGACTCAATGCCCTTTACGAATGGACCAATGGATAACAATAGAAATCCACTTTTGTTCAACCCTCGCTTTTACATTCGAAACGTTTTTTTTTTAAATTTGATTTCCAGTACCAATTTCCCGGGGGTTTCATGTTCTCTAACCTTTTTTACCAGAAACCTGCTTTGCCCGTTCCCTTCCTATCCGATCTTATGTTTCGAGAATCAACTAGGTATTTCCCATTTTGTTCAGAGGTCACAACTCAGGGTCACTTTTGAATATTTTGATTTCTATTGAAAGGGTTATTCAATCAAAAACAACGGGGACTGGGTTTTTTGTCTAAAAGGGTTAGTGCCCCGAGGAACTAGGCTATTGTTTGGGTACCTAGTCTGGACACCTGTTTCAAGTGGATAATCGGGTAGACTTGTGCTTTGTCAAAAATTTCTAAAATTTTCAAGTGGAAAAGGATGGATTTTGAAAAGAAAATGAAACACACTTTCTGTCTTTCAAAATAAGCATACAGTGTAGAGAAAATGTTCAAAGACATTCCCTAAGGATTTGGATAAAAATTTTGGTCGAAATTTCAATTCTATTAAAAAAATACTCTTTAGAAGAAATAGGATTTGACTTGATCCCAAGAGGATATTGCATTAGGTTAATTTTCAATTGCAAGGATCAAAAGCCTTTTTCAACTCATCCCAGTTATCTTTGACAGTTAGCGAGTTAAGTATGACAGATAATTGAGATTAAGTTTTAACTTTACTAACTGACGTGAGTAGAACTCCAAACCCTAGTAATGATGTAACATTGATAAGAAAACAACCTGCTTTACTTTTGAGTCCAATCACTTGAAAAAATTGAGTAAATGCTAATTTAATGTAATCAAATTCTTTATACAATCTAATTAGTTAAAATGAAACTTTATTTGTTATTGATTTGAGGGAGTTGTATAGCGTGCTGAACGTTTGCAATTTGGTTCTAAAATTATTCATAAATGATTTATTTTTAAATAATTTGTCATTATATGAATGAAATTATGCTCATTTGCTTAAATTACAACCTATTATTAAAATAACCAAATTAATTTATTAATAAATTACAAAATAATTTTCGTTTAAATTTAATTCGTAAAAAAATATTAACGTAATTAAACTATTAAATAATTACAAGCATTTCCACGAAACCGCCCAAGCCTAATAGGCGCGAGAAACCTTTAGGGGGAACTTTTAGAGTGACCAGTTAATTTATCTCCTTTCGCTTTTATACATTAGTTTCACCTTTTTCTTCTTTTATTTGACAGAAGTTGTGAAGAGTGTTGTTGTCTGTCAGTCAGTTGAGGTAAGGAAGTGTAAAGATAAAGAAAGACAACACAGAAGAAGGTGTTACGTTCGATTGTTAGTTAAAATTAATTAGTTAGAGTAATGAAGTATAAGAGATCAAGACTGAAACAGAGTTTGTGTATACTTTCATTACCTGTAACTAACTACATATCTCAAACTAACCGGGAGCTTCAACATATGTCTTCAAAGTAATAAGTGCTTTCATTAGTCATCGAACGTCACGCCGGACACCCGTTTCTCGGATTATTATGGAATAAATAACTGGGTAATATTGTTGATATTTGTTTCAAATTGGTTTTCTGTCTTCGATCTTCGATAGAAACTAGGTGTACTATCTTTAATTTTTAATTTTAGCGTTCGGCAACGGAAGTGATCATAAATATAAAGAGCGAAATGTTACACGTTTAAACCTAATCAAACTAGCGGTATCATGATTATTGTTCTTATGATGGATTTTGTAAAGCCGTACTAATTTTTTTTTGGTTGTGGCTTGCGGTTTTTGAGGCAACCTTATTTTACTAACATTGTAAGACCTTGGAATCAATGCACGATCTCTAGTATAGATAAATTGGGAATGGGCTTTTAGTTTCCTGTTGTGCTAATTAACAGTGAATGATAAAGCAATGTTTATCAATCATCGTTAGCAACAAGTGGATCTTAACCTAACGAGAGAGCTATAGCATGTGTATAACCTTAGCCTTCATTCCACTGATTTAAGCCTAAAAATGATTCTCCTTTTCCACGATCTCTCTTGCATAATGAATTCCTGTTGGTTGTACTTTTAAGGCTTTTCAAATGAGTTTTATGGAAATGGCGAGAAATCAATTTTGTATAGGTATCGAGCGGTGTTGAATATTCAGTAGTTCCTTAATACCAATGCTATAGGGCTGAAACCGAATCGCGTCGTCGGTTTCGGCTAGTGGTCACTTCCAATGTCGTGTGCGCTTCAATTTATTAACCCTTTTTGTGTTACGCTTACGCAACGGGTTTTTTATTCGAAGTTCATTCTTATTTCAATTTAATTGCTCAGTATTGTTGGTTACACAGGGGATCCGGGGAAGTCTGTTGCTGATAACCAGTTCCAGCCATATCGTTTCGGCCTAACTTTCTCTTCATGTGCCTTCTGTAACTGGCAACTGAACTGACACGTTGCTTATTAAGCTCAACAATATGGTTCGCATGGGTGAGCATTTTAAACTTTTGTCATTGTCAATTTCTTTTGTTTAAATAATTACACGTTTTGTGGTGGTGATAATTATTTTAGCAGTATGAAGTGACTATTTATCCTAGCTACTGTTCTAACTAACACTTCATTCGCCTAAAGTCGTCTTCTCTTTCCTTGTCTATGCGTTGACAGATCGATCGATCGATAAATCTCCTTGCGCGTAGAAATCTCTTGCAACTTTCACTCCCTACAGAATGGTTTAACAGAGTTTAACGTTAGGGACTGTGACCCTCTGGGAAGGGTCAGAGGTTCACAGGGGCAGGGCTTGACGAAGCAATGGCTTCTATTGTAAAACGTTGTTGCTGTATTGATACTCAAGATGAGTTGTTGGAAACTCTTGTGTTCAAGTGTACTAGTCCAGACTGTAAGTTCAAAGTTCACTGTTAAAGTTTCGCAAAAGCAATTTGCATTAATCAACATTTTCCAAATAAACGTGTGCTCATTTTAAGGCACCCGATATGATAATCAAACCAATTTGATTTTGTATTTGGTTTTTTATAGGTTGTTGTGGATTTTGTGCACCTCGATATAAGCGCCTCGTCGACAGCGTCTTCCCGGCTGACCCTAAAGATGGTTTGGTCAAATCCAACATGGAAAAATTGACTTTCTATGTTCTGTCATCTCCAGAAAAACTTGATCGTGTAGGAGAATACTTGTATTACAAACTTAGTCGAGACATTTCTAGGAGACGAAATGGGTAAGGTTGAAATCTAGGCCACTACAAATAGAACCTATTTGAACAAGGATTACCTAGTTTTATTTTATTTTTCATGCGTCCTGTATCCGCCGCGGCTTACAAAATCACATCACCAAAAGCTAGAATATGCCTTGTTTTAATTTCTTTTTTGTCAATATTTGGGTTTCAGGTGCGTTGAGATTGGCGTAGAAGCCATGGACCAACTACTTCAGGCCTGTTCATTCACAGACATTAAATCTTTTCGTAGAAAGTTATTTGCGAATGATACAAAAACTTTTAGAGTCTATAGATCCAAACCTTCAAATATTGGCCACACAATCTGTAAGTGACCTCGACGCTGTGACCTTTACCTTGAAATACTTACAGATTTCGATTTGAAGTCATGCCATAGGAGTTTGGAAATTTACACTGTTTCGGTTTTTTTTTAATAAACTCTATTTTTTTAATTTCAGTTTGTTAAATTTTCAAATATTGAAGAGGACACGCCTTCGTATCACCGTCGATATGATTTTCTAGTATCCAAATTTGCTTCAATTGGCCCATAATAATTCACCGGATGACGAATTAAGAAATGCTATAAGAGCTTCTGGAGTTTCTGGACTTAAAAGTGTTGTTCGAAAAACCGTCTCGGATGACTTGGTTGAGAACATTTGGGACTCTACCCATATGGAGAAAATTATTCCTTCGCTGTTATTTAATATGGAACAAGGAAGGTCGGACACAATGAAAAGACACGAAAACGATAAAAAATTTTACTAATGTTTCTTTTTGTTTCGAACAGACAAAGTTTATTGGTACGCGACGAAACGGACGCTGAAATACAAGAGGAAGAATTAGTGAATGCTCCATCGAATAGCTGAAACTTGTCTACGAGATTTAGTCAATAAAGCGACGTTTGGTCACGTCCGAAATTTTGTGAGGCCTGTTTTAAAGTGAGACTTAGTTCCATCAAATAAGTTCAGAACAAATAATATTTTGGATAAGTTTTAATGGAAATTGAATTTCTTTCAGTCATTTTGACATATTTGATTTATGGGTACCAAATGACTTTGCTGTTCATACGTTCCGTGTCATCATGTTCTCAATTCAGGTAAACTTGACATTTTCCTTAACTGTTTACTGAATTAGTTATGACGTTTGTAAAGACCCGAATCAATATTGGCTAATTTGTTGTTGTTCTTCTTTTAGGTTCAATACTCTTACGCTGTAATCGAAACACTAATGAATCACTTGGACGTGCACAATATGAAATCAAATGCCAAAATTCGAGCCAGTATGGCCGATGTATTAGCTAAGATAATCGATATTGCAGCAGGAGAAAGTGTTGGTCCTTCAGTTTTAGAAATTGTCAATTCAATTGTTCAACACATTCAAATTTCGACAAAGTTGGAAGGTGCGGATACAGAAGAGAAATTATATCGAGAAACGCTTATCTCAGCATTGGGAGAGTACGTGACACATCTTCCAGATTATCAGAAGATTGAAATTATGAAGTTTATCATGCAGAAAATACCGGCTGGTACGGAGACTTCGAATTCCAATCGACTCTTGCAGAATATGCTGCTCAAGTCACTTCTTATGGTGAAAAATATTTCTCAGTTTTTATTTTATTTATTTTATACTGAAATGTAATTGAAATTGTCGTCATTTTTAGGTGGGCTCAAAGTATCACACGACGTATTTGAGTACTACGTTTCCTATGTCATTTCTCCAACCTCTGCTGACGCTCTGCCAAGATGATGATGCGGAACTTCGTCTTTTAGTTCAAAATATTCTTCATACTTTGATTGATAGGCATCAAAACAGAGACAAGTTGTTGTTACCGACGTAAGTGCACCTAGTATTGATAACGATTTTTTAGAATGAGCTTAATTATTAATATGCGACTGACGTTTTGTGTTGCAGATTGAAACTAGATTCGATCGTAAGAGATCCCTGTAGTCGAACGGATATTTTGTTCTCTAAAAAGAATGGTGGTGAAATCTATACGAATTTGTTTGGAAGTTTAGAAAAAAAGAATAACACTATTGGAAATATGCATGCGGTGTATACGACGTTAGCTCTTTTCTGTGTTGAACTCTTTTGTGAAGAAACGCTCTTTGATTTTATTCGTCTCGCTATGAGCTTCCAGGAACTGGCAGTCACTTCGGCAGTTTTATCACCAGCCCAAAAAATTCATCTTCATGTTATCGCCCTTTGTGTCTTTGCTCTCATTGCCAACTTTCTCCCGGTTCTGGGTGACTACGCTACAAAAGTGATCAAAGCCAGAACTGAACATGCGATTCATCTCCTTCCACCGTTAAAAATCAAGTATGATAGTCTACGAACCGTCACAAAGTTTCCAAGAATCTTGTCTACTCAATCACTCTAATATCCTTGATGTACTCAAAGATGATGGGATTGAACTTTCTAACAAATCTAGTTACTATCTTTTTCCGCGTCACTCTTGGGTGGACATCCAGTCAACTTCGACAACGGACCTTCACAGTGTGAGTATGGAAGTCGATTCTGGAGGTTCGACGCCTGTTCAGACCAAAGTAAGTAAAACGGACAACAATTAACGGATAATTTACGGTTTCTAATGTGATATCACTGAAATGAATTGGAACATTTTAAAAATATTTTGTTACTTTTAGGTTCAGGAAGAACTCATGACGGTTGAAGACCTCAAACGCTTGCTCAATGAACCTCCAGAACTCCGTAAAGAAATTGAGTCTCAAAAACGGAAGGAAATGACAACCGCATTCAAAACTGTTGATTTTGATGATCTAGTATTGAAAACAGCAGCGAAAGGAGGAAATCTCCAACATAAACTGTCTGAAATTTTCACTCGTGTGTCAACGACTGGAAGTTGTGCTTCAGAAACGAAATTGGCTTCTTTGCATTCCATGCCGAATGGGTCATTGCCCACTGCCGAAGCTACGATACAATTTCCAGATATGTTTCCGATTTGAGAGTTTAGAACACAAAAGTTTAGAGAGAAAGAAAACATTTTCTTTTTGTATTTCTCAAATCCTTCCTTGGACATTGTTAATGTATTATTATTCTGTGACGAATGTTTAGTATTCTTTAGTAAGAAGAAGTTCATTGTTCCAGATTGAAACTTTTTGCTCTTTGAAATGATAATTTTTACAAAAAACGTATAATATCAAATTCAGACGCAAATACTCGGTAAAGAACGCTGGTGCTAAATGTTGCGCTTAAAGCGCTTATAAGTAAACCAGATGCCTGTTTACAACCTGTCTAAATGATCAACATTGACATCTCCACTAATTTGACAATTTATGCCCTGGGAAAAGAGACTAGAAGTATTTAAGTAAAAAAAAATTCTGTGATCCACTCCGGACTTTTTTTCTTTTTTTTCCAATTAATTCATGTGATTTTGACAAAATATCTAAACCAACAAGAAAAAAAAAAGGTTATGTATAAAAAATATATTGATGTTTGACTAAAATGAACCAAGATTTAAGAACAATTCATTTCTGGATCATTAAGTGAATGGTAGTAATGAAATTGAACTTGATTCCAGAGTTTTCCTTGATAAAGTGCATTTACCTAAAAGTGACTAGACTTTGTAAAAAAAACAACTCGTTTTGTAGTACATTATAATTTTTGATTTAAAAAAAAAACATTATTATTCGTAATTTATTTAACGCGCAATTTAAGAACAAAATTCTGGCGAAACAGTCAAGGTACGCCGCCAGAACTATCGTTTTTTTGCATTTTTGCAAATTTTTGCATTGTTTTCATCCTTTCCTTTTCCTTTTAAGACCTTTGAGTGTAAAATGTTTCAAACTCGCTCGTTTTATTAAAAATAATTTGTGAAGAACTTAAAAAGTGGAGTTGTAAATTTAAAATCGTTAACTAACAACAATTGAAACAGTTAATTAATAAGGCACATCATTCTTAAACTTTCTGAAAATGTCGAGAACGACTTTCTCCTTTTTTGAGTGATTCGGATTACGGAAGTATTAATTTACTGGAAATGACTTTTTTTTTAACAATCTGCTTCACTCACTTAAATTTTGTGTGTCTTTTCCAGTATCCTCAGCATTTGGATTAAATTGCCTAATTTGAATTTGTGGAGATGAGCGTTGAAGGACAGCAGATGGTGAAAGCACAGCTACTGATGAAGTTCCTTAAGTCACAAAAACGAATGTTAAGATTCGTAAATTAGAACATATAATTTAATAATTTATTTGAATACTTTATGATTTTTTAAAAAAAAGTTTATCTCTTTACTTACCAGCCCCACCAGCCTCTGCTTCGTACATTGGATTTGAAAAGTCACGGGCTTTGAGGTCAATCTTCGTTTCTGGAGGATTTGTTCCTTCCTACAAACAAATGTCAAACCAATGAAGCAAATACTGACAAATCTAAGTTACAGATGCTGTTTCGATCAACTTTCTTACATTAAACGTAACATTAGAACCCTGTCGGAAGCTAACAGCCGGAGAAAGGCCTTTTCCAAAATCTTTTCTCCGAAGAAAGACATAAAACGCAGCACCTCCAAGGGAAAGGAGGAGAATGAGCACAATAGGAATGGCATAAGCGGCAGTAGCCACACTTTCATGTTCCACCAGTCGTCGTTTTTCCACATGCTGTGAGCAAGTTTGTCCACTATAATTTTCTGGACACTGACATTCCAGCCCATCAGTTCCTACATGGCAGACTCCACCATTCTCACAGTGACAAGGTTCAGGGGTTGGTTTTTGTCGCTCAAAAGCTGGAAACCAAAGGGAAAATCAGTTATTTCACAGGATGACTAGTAAACACGTTGCATTTTTACTTTCCTACTTTTTCAAAATCAAATTGGCTAACTTACGAGCATCACAGGAATTGGAAGATCCTTGGCGGAAATTGGTATTTTCTGGACAAGCACATCGGAATCCACCATTGGGAATTAGTAGACACAAGTGCGAACAACCTGCCTTTCTACAAGGGTTGGAAACTGTCGTATTGTACTTCAGTGGATGGAATACTGGTGCAAAAAAAATTCAACAACCTTTAAAATACACATTGAAAATTCAACCATTTTTTTTCGAAAAAACAATGACTTACTTCTGACACTAGTTGGATTTCCAAGATCTCGTTCAAGACCTTCAGAAATTCCTCTACCAAATTTGTCATGCCTTAAGAGATCACCTGAATCTCTATTGATAAAATACATATTGGATTCAAAAACGTCTAATGCAATCGGATGCTTAAGAGTATCTCCTTGCAGAATGGTCATTCTATCAGTTCCTTTTGCACTGACAGAGCTAATTCGTCCAAGTTTAGTATCTACAAAGTAGAGTCGATAATTATTTTGAAAGTCAATTGTAATTGACGTAGGCCAACGAATTTCTTCAGAAACAACAGTCCATCGTTTAGTTCCGTCCATCCAACTGGATTCGATCTGTTAGAAAAAACGAATAAAGCTATTAGTACTTAAAAGTAAAACTAACTAGCAGTTCGTTCGTTTGTTACGTTAGACTTGACCTTTGGGTTTGTTCCTGCATCTGTCCAGAAAATGATTCCTCGTGTTGGATCAACCGCAATGCTCGTTGGAAGTTCAAGCGTTGTAGTTATAACCGATCGACGATACCTTCCATCTGCAGTACTCACCATAATTTTTCCTTTAGATTTAGCTCCATTTCCTACTCGACTTTGTTCACTCCAATAAAGATTATTTCCAATCCAATCTATACCAATTGCAGTAGGTTTCCCATTTGACTTGATTTCTAAATCTTGTCCATAACCAATCATCGCTCCGCTATACCCTGGAATCAAACTCCGTTTGATTGTTTTTTTGTAAGAGTCAGCGTAATACACAAGTTTCGTAAAGATATCATAATCTACAGCTTCAATTCTTCCTTCGTTTCGTATTAGATCGAAATTTCGTTTAGCTCCAATTCCCAATACTTCTGGTCCATTCGCTACAAAAATTTGAAGCGACCCAGAGTCTACCGCTCGACAAACACCAAATCCACCACTTGCGTGAAAACCTTCTAAACATGAACAATTGAATGTTGCTTTAAGATTTGTGCAGACTTGACTACAATTGTTCAACGCTTGAGTCTGACATTCGTCAAGGTCGTCACAACGTTTCGGATTCATTCGAGTGACGATAAAGCCTGGATTGCAGTAACAGACGTAGCCGCTACTCGAAGTAAGATTGTGACAATGATGCTCACACCCGCCATTTTGTGTGCTAGAGCAATGAAGTTTTTCATGGCAACCGAGTTCATCCGATAAGTCACTGTTACACACCGAATTAGTTAAAGTCGTTTGTCCTAATTCAAACCAATTGCTAGTTTTGTATGAAACCTTACCCACAGTCATCTTGCAAATTACAAAGTTTCGATTTGTCAATGCAGTTCCGGTTTGCGCAACGGTATTCGCTCAAAGTACACTCTCTTGGTTTCGGAATGCATAGGGAGAGATTGTCTTCATCGCTACGATCTGGAAAAAAGGTAATATTTTTGAAAATTACGTTGCAGTGTTCATACATTTCATTCAGAAGTTCTCAAACTTCAAATGCAAAACGATATAATTTGTTTTCAAATACCTCCACAGTCATCACGGTTATTGCACACAAGGTATTCTGAAATTACAACACATTTAAGCAATTAGGTTTTATTCTAAAAGGGCAATTAGTCAACAATTTTAAAACTCGTTAGTAGTGTCCTTACTCGCAATACACTTCTTATTTGCACACTGGAATCGATGAACTTTGTCGCAAGTAAAATTTTTGCAGAGCTCTTCTTTCTCATCTGATTAAATTCAAAATAATACGTTAGTAAGTTAGGCACATTATAAAGATCTCATTAGCACTGACCAAAGTTTAAGAGAAACGAAAATGCTTCTCTAATAATTTGTCTTTCGTCATTTCATCGTATTAATTGACGTTGACATATTTTTAACTAACCTGTCCCGTCGTGGCAATCATCAGTTCCATCTAAAAAAAAGAAATTTGAAATAAAATATTTCTTAATATTAAGGAAAAAGTTATTTGCTACATTCTTTAGTCGTAGTTGATTTGGGTTAAAGTTTAAGAATGTTAAGTAATGTCAAGGTTGTCAGTCAGACTAAACGCCATAATGTACATCTTGGTTTCGATTACCACTACTTTTTACAAAACGCCTCTTTCCAGAAAAAATCAGCAAATTAGTGGGGACTTGACGTACTTGTACGCTAACTAAAAAAAATGTCAACCTAACCTACTTCGACTGTTTTGTCTGGCTAAAGATTGTGTTCTCAGAAAACAGTTCTTTTCGAAATTTAAGTGTTTTTTAATTTGATCATTATTATTACCACAAAGATCTGAATGGCTCACGCAAAGATGATTGTCACATTCAAACTTTTCTCTCGTACAGTACTTTCCATCTGGGTATCTAGGTGGACAATTGAGTTCGTCCGATAAATCTAGAAATACAAAATAAAAATATTGAAAGTTTGTTAAGGGCTTAAAAGTTTGTAATATTTTCAAAGCCGAAACTTCTAACCTCGGCAATCGGGATCCGAATCTAAAAAAATGAAAAAGCCAAGTTTAGCATGTTTTGCTACGCAGAATTTTTGTAAATCTTAAATTCATATGCACAAAGTACCGCATCGAAAGTGCGCAGCGATGCAATGTCCAGAAGCGCATTGAAAAGTTCCATTTCGACAGACGTGCTCAGAGCATCCAGTTTCGTCACTTGAATCTCTACAATCATCCTGGAAAAATTGACCAAATTACTCAAATTAACTAAATAGAAATCCCTTCTAGTAGCCTAGATTTTAGTAGCTTGAAAACGTAACTTACGTCTGCATCGCATCTCCATCTATGAATTTCAAATAAAAATTGCAAAAATCAATTTCAGAAAAAAATTGCAATTGAAAAAACATAGCTTGAAACTTCTTACCTTTTTGGAATACAACGTCCATTTGCGCATTTAAATTCTGATTCAGAGCAATCGCGATAAGTCGGGCAGTTCGAAGCGGCTTCATCTCTAAACACAAAAGTAACAAACTTTATTAAAACGTGTCTGAAAATCTAGTCGTAAGTCAAAGATATTAACTAGTGTTTCCGCAAATAGGAAAGTAGGAAATCTGTCACAATTTAGGAAAACTGATTTTAAAGCAAAAAAAACTTACGAGTTGTCTCCACAATCTAAAAAAAAATTAAGTTAGTCAAAATGATTATGAATTCGTTATTTTATTAAGTCAACATATTAATCAGCGAAGGCCATACCATTTTCCATGTCACATTGCCATCTTTTTGGAATACAACGTCCATTTCTACAAGTGAATTCTCTCTCGGGGTCACACTTGGCACACGATTCCGGTCGTTCATCTCCAGCATCCAAACAATCTGGTTTTCCTAAGATATAAAACAAAGATCAATGAATAACAAAGTATGAAAAATAATTCAATATAGCAGTTTGTATTCCAATCATTACCATCACAAAACAGCCATTCTGGTATGCAACGGTAGTAGCCAACAGTACTGCCAATTGCCGGGCAGCGACGCCATCCTTCGGTACAATTCCGGTTTCGGCAAAGCAGTGCTGGCTCGTCGCTTAATGCCGCAGAATAAAAAAAATTATTTCACAGTGTGTATTTGTGTTTAAAATGTAAGTTTAATGGGTGTCCAGATGAACTCTGTAAAGACACCTAAATTAACCTGTCTCTCATACCTGTCACTCTAAACTAACGGTAAGGTTAGGAGTTGGGTTAGTTAACTGAAATACATTTCTTTTCGTATTTACACGTTGATCAAAATGTTGCTTACCTGGAATCACCACCAGCAGAATCGCCACAATCATCCTAAAGAAAAAATCAACAACGTAAGATTGAAAACTACACCAATTTACGCGTTTTTTCGTCATACATCGTAGTCACAGAAGAAAAGTTTTGGAATACACTTGGAATTCTTGCATGTGTATTCCGTCTCCGGATTGCAAGTTCGATTGTGACACAATTCAGTACTCTCGTCGCTTCTGTCAAGGCAGTCAAAGTCCCCTAAACAAAATAAGACATAGAAGTGTTATAAGATAAGACATTAAATAAGACAACTTGTCCCAGTGCTCATCACTTACCGTCACATGTCTGAAAAAAAATCAAAATTATTATTTTTTGAAACAACGAATTAAATTGTTCTTCAAAATTTGTTCTCATACCCAAGCTTTTAGAATACATTTGCCAGACTTTTTGCACTTGAA
>JABASK010000108.1:0-27728 GCA_019776465.1 Rambutanura hunanensis | reverse complement strand
AGGATAAATTTTTACTTTCCGGAAAAAAATCACCTTCAAATCGAAAGAGATTTTTGTTTGTTTACGTAAAAAAAAATCAAACTTCGCGGCCGAAAAAGACAGCTGTTATTTCCTATAGTGGGCTGTTAGTCCAATTTCAGAAAAAGCAGAAAACCTGTGATGAGGATGACTTGGAAACGCGGTAGAATATGTAGTAAACATCAGATGAAGAAACGTGCGTAGCCCTCCATGTGTCATGTCGTCATTGATAAATTGCTGTCCATATGCCTTTTTAACATATAAATCATGGCTCACAATTTTGTCTTGACAAGAAAATTTGTCGCTAACACTCTGATTCTAAAAAGACATTTAGGACGTAGAGCTAAAAGGTGTTAAAACTTTTTACCCCAATTGAAATTCACCTTTTAGAATAAGTACCTAGGTGTTCCCAAGCTTAGACATGTGAAGGCTTTACTGAACTCCTTTCACATAAAGAGGTCAAAGTTGAAATGTAAAAACACCTCAACAATATGTAGTTTTCTTTTGAAACGAATCTGACGACACTTCACCCTGTCATCGGGTCGTTTTCATTTTTTCCACAATTTAAATTTTTTCGAGAGTTACTCATTTCCTCAACAAAGTTGACCTACTACTCAGTGTATGCAAGGTACCAGTAAATACAAGCAACCTCTACTTTCTGTAACGAAGCACAGAAGTTTGCCACTATAAAAATCAATGTTTTCCTCTTTATTTTTGTGAGAAGTTTTCGTCAATGATTTGAATGAACGCAAACACTTTTTCTCGAGTGAATGTCAAACAAAACCCGTGAAAAGTAGAGAAATCAGTAAAACATTACAACGACAAAGGGCAAAAGTTGTAAACGTCCATCATATACGTTGAGTGAGGTAATAAAGAATATAGGCTCGGAGATTAGATGCCATTTCTAGAAAAGTTGCCCGAGCGAATACTTGACCAAGGGAAAGAATGGAGAATCAGCAGTCTTCGAATTGAAAACAAAATTAAACTATACGACAGGCACTTTTCTTAAGGTCCAGAGTAAAAATTCTAACATAGATAAAAAAAAATGAAAGTTTTACATTCAATCTAAACTTCTGCAATAAATTTCAATCAAAATCAGGCACATCCGATACTTACAATTTTTTTTATAATCAAACGCAGACCTCACAGCGCACCAAATCGAGCATTCGACCAAATTCTAATAAATGTGTGCAAAGCTACCTGGCTTCCGGAGACGATTCAACAATTGCTACCTACCAACTATGAGACTATACCTTCACTTTTAAAACATAAGACCGAGACGCTTTTTTTTTATCGTCACCCCACTTCCGATTTTTGCTTCATTTCTTTTAGAAATTGAAATTGTTTCTTGTAGATTAGATACTATGCCAGGATTTCGTAACTTGATTTCATTTTCATTTTCATTCTGATGAGATTCGACGTCCGCCCGTTAATTCGTCATTGGGAGAAATAATCGAACACATCTTCTCGTTTTTCCTGCTTTCCCTTGAGTAACAGCATCCGTAATCAAAATGGTACACATAGGAACCAGGCGAGAAAAATAGTCGATAGGATGAACGCATCGGGATTCGGAAAAGGTCGTCATTAATTTGATTTAAAGCTTATTCAATTTAGGATTTTTTTCTGGTCCCGGATTCAGCTGAATATAGGTACCTACAGTACCTAGAATAATTTCTCAACAAGCCTTCTACGTACAAAAAGCCTGTATTAATCCTTGCAAATACGAATAAAATGTCGTAGTATATATAGTTTATTAAAACATTCATCATCAAATTTGTTAAAAAATTATGTTCATTTTTTTTAAATGGTATGCCAAAAATAGTTAGTAGCCTAATTGTCAGATCTACCAAACTTTGTAAAAACCTAAAGCGTTTATCTGTTAACTCTCTTGGCTTTAAGTATGTATGAACGTTGCGGCTAAGCCCATCTGTAGATGATTCATCAAATCTAAAGCTTCATTTTGGAAATACGTACGCATGTTTCTAGTCCTGCTCAAGGCTAGAAAAAAACCTTCCGTTTTACACTTGACTAAAAATAGAAATTTGATCACATTTTGGTTTAAGTACTTTTTAGAAATAAGTATAATCACGCTAACTTCACGACAAAATAATCATCTACAACGAAACTGTTCACGTCATAGATGCGTTTTCTAAGTGGATGAGTTTACTTTGTTTTTATATGAAAACTCTCGCCATTTCTTTCTAACACACATAATTTTCGATAATTTACAATACTGTCCCATTTCCTGATCTTATGAAACCAATACGATCTATTTTGGAAAAATGAATAAAAAATGAATGAGAATAATGCACATGATATGTGACCTACTTTGGAACATACGCTTGCCAAAAAGCTTGCTATCTGATATTTGTGAAGTACGTATGGGAGCTACCGAAAACAAGCTAAGTGCCGTCCTATCACCTTCCATCTCATTTTGAGTTATCAATTCCAGACGTGAAACCCATTATTTTTAAAAATAAGTTGAAAAGGCATTAAAATCTCGGTTCATTTACTCCGAATATCATTACCCGAATAATGTTGAAAATGATTACATTCTAACATAAACGTCAATAGTTGATTCAGTAAGTCCCTAGAATGACTACAGTGTTGTCAATGGCTACGATAAAGAACGTGTAAAAGTAACGATCTGAAAGTTTTGCGGGCATCAAGGGCTGTAAACAAAAAAAACCTAGCGCTTATAAGCGCTACGTTTTTTTTTGTTTACAGACCTTGGCGGGCATAAAGAAACAAAAAATACAACAATGTTTCATACACGACTTAATTGTTCAAATTTAGCAGAAATGTATCATCAAATGACTTTTTTTTTCTTTTTTTTTTACATTTCAGTACTTTATAATCGGTAAAACAAACAGAAGCAAATCAGAAAACATCGGTGACGAAAGTTCCTATGAATAACTGATGTAAATTGCTACATTCCCTTGTTCCTACAAAAACAGTGACAATTTTTTTGTAATCTACTAAAGGTTTATTTCAAATTAAATTGTTAGAGTTTAGCCTCGGGAAGAAGAGCAGAGGGTTTCTATAATGAAAGTGAAAGTGAACTGAGAAATTAAGATTTCCGCACAGAGATACCAAAAGATATTTCTCCTGCTGTTACAACCTTAATTAGACTCATAATTAACTGTGGTTAACAGGGGGAAGACAAGAATCAAGCGGCAAATAATTTAAGACTTGTACACAGATGTTACACTGTCTCCTTACAATACTTTGCGTAAAACATACTTTATCGCTGCCTCTTAAGCGGAGAAGTATCATCTGGTAACTACAAACCACGCCAAAAACCCTTCAATTGTTAAGAATCTGCCAACAAATGCTATGCGTTAATCATATTTATAAAAGAAATTGTTAAATGAAATTTATTCCTTCACTATCTAACCCTAAACAATGAAATTTGAAAAAAAAGAAACAACTTCCATTCTCCGTTTTTCTACAGCTTTGGCCTTTTAAAAGCATTAAGATAACAATCCTTTGTAAAGAGCATTTATTTTGTAGTCAAAGCTCTATTCTGAAAGTGGAGAAGAAACGAAAGTAAATGCGGAATATTTTTGTACTACAGAGGAAATCTTGTGAAAGTCGGAGCGCTGCTATCTGTTTGCCATAACTTTCTTTTACTTTCCACCGACTCCGGGGTTTACTTAACGGTACACTTTGGTGAACTGCTATTCTTAGAAATTAACTGTAACCACTGTAACATGAAGTCCGAGAATGACATGCTTTTACATATAAAACAATTTTATTTTGAAGTTCCAAAAGCTGCTTTTGTTTCAACATTTACCTTTTTTTCAAAAGATTACTTTTTTTACGTTGAAGAATCCCGCAGAGTCATTAACGCTCTCTAATTTTACGGACATGGTAGTTGCGTTCGTTTCATTCGAAAAAAATATAAGTTAAACCAAAATAGGAAAATTGTCAAAGGCTTTAATTTGTATGGAGTATATTTTGCGTGGTTACACATGGGTCTTACAGGAATGAATCGGGTACGGCCAATTCAACTTTTTGCTTTTTCTACGAAACAAAATTCACTCACAGTCAGCCCTGCTTTTCAAAAGAAGATAGAAATTATCCTCTTAAGTACAACTAATTAAACGAGCAAAAGTTACAGGAAGCAAGAGACAAAAAACCCAAGGTTTCGCGCAATTTCATGTAAAAAAAGCTATTGGGTTAAAAGGTAAATGGGTTAATTACTTTCCAAAGTTTCCAGCTTTCTAATAATTCTTTCCAAATTATAAACTTACAAATTTTCATTGTAAAACCGTATTCAACTTTCAAACAATTCGACAGGGACCTAAAAATCGTTACTTGGGAACTGTTGAATTCAAGTTAAGTGGCATATGTGGTATGCGTTTTACTCTTGAATGATTAAAACTGGTGACAATTTATTGTAGCCAGTTAGAATACAAATTCTCCAGCTTGCCATTATCGACAATCAAGAATCTCGAAAAAATTTATAACTTACTTATATTATCGATTCAGATTGACGAGAACGATAAAAGAAATACTAGTGGATGATACCCTGTATTTTTTTTTTAATTATATCACATCATCTCTGATTCTTTTACTCCCTACGCCACGCGTTTTCTGTAACTATTCAAACTCTATATATTTCCAAATAATTTTTTCTCTTATTTCAAACATATCACAATTTCTTCAGTCTTCCAAGCTATAAGTTTTAATTTCTATCGCATAGCAGGCTAGCTGAACATTAAAAAAAAGCCTTCGACAACCCAAAAGGGGGAGGGTAAAAAGAAAACAAATGAATGCGCGTAATACATGAAAGTTCATAAATTCAAATTTTTTTTACAATTTTAAGTAAAGTGACAATTATTATTAAAAAAAGAAAGAGTCGACAGTCGTTAAACAAGTTTCAGAACCATAGAGAGTCTTCTTTCTTTTGTCTAATTAAAACACATTAAACATTTAATTTGAAAAGTTTTATACTCTAGCTAATAAGAAAGAAGCACGCTATGAGAAAACGAATATTATGTTCTATCCACTATCGCCGTCAAAACGTGTGGTCTGGTGTGCGTGCAGTGTTATTTAACGTAAGAGTAATAGTAACAAAAAGAATGAATGATATGCATAAATAATTTTTTGTCCTTTATTATAATACAAAAAGTTCTTGTATAAGAAACGACTATGTGTGAAATTTTGTTCGTTTCTTCTACGTCACGCACTGACATAAATAGCCTAACCTAGATTCCTGCGCTACGGTGCGTAGAAATAAGCAAAAAAAAAATTGTCAAAGCATTTTCAAATTTTTGGTCGTTGCTATGTGGTATAGTTTCCATACGACATAGCAACGGTATTAGATAACCTTCGATCGTTCGTTGCTGTCACATTCATTTAGACACATGATACTTTAGTCAGCATCCTGTCAAGCACAATATACGTTGAAAAATTATGAATCAAGTGTCTGGGTGGTTTGGAAAGATAAACGATGTTCACTGAAAGAGACCAAACAGCCGGACGACCTCTTGGTAACAAATGATCATGTTTTGAGGTTTGTATTTGATAGTAGTTGTTTTCATTTGATGACGCATTTTCTTCTGATGAGATCTCAACTTGAAAATAAAATCAAGATGTGGAACGATCGAGGCAAATTTTATCACTGAAAGATGACATTCCTTCATGCTACTTATATGTTAACGTTAACTTATGACCTGCTCCGTTTCATTTGTATGGAGAATTGTATTTGAAAAATAGCGCATTTAAAAAACTTGACCGTTCCATAACAATCAAATGAAAGTTGGGTCCGATTTAGTGGCCATAACGTCGAATTTCTCAGTAATCGTAATTGACATTTAAGAAGTGACATAACCTTTCAGTTTCAATTACACACTCCGCTACGTTTTTTGTTGCCTCAGCCTTTTTTCATCAGAGTATGCTTCAGCAATTCAAGAATTTGGCTTAATAAAAGAATCCTTTCCACCAAAAAAAAATTATATAGCTTGACTTTTTCTAGTTGCTCATTTTTCTCTGACAGTAAAAAACGCGAAATTTGTGCGAATGCGAATTTTGGTTTCTGCTCATTCTCCACCACCAGCATAATTCATTTTTAAGCATCCAGAACGCGCAAATATTTCTTCGCTTACTTCCTCCCCTTTATGACTTTTGGCCCTTTGAAATCCAAAGTTTTGCCCAGCGAAAGTGCTCTGACTTTCACTAGCTTTTCAAATGTCCTTTTCTATTACAAGACGGCGAACTAGGAGTGCCAAAGGTTCATGACAATGGTGAATAAGAACCGTAATGGTCTCGTTAAAATGATTTAACATAGCATTTTTGTACACTAAAAAAATTCTAGTTGTGATGCGACCAGTTTTTGGCAAAAAACTGCAAATCTAAAATTCCAAATAATGTTCGACAGTTCAGTTCATTATTCGTAGGTTTGTAGAGAAACTGCCGTCTTGTGTAATCTTAGAGAAAACTTTAGTAATCAATTTTATAAATAATTCAGTAGTATTCATTTTGTCAACTGGAAAAGCGTAAGAGAGTCTATTTTTCGTTGGTCGTCGTATTCAATTCGTTTCAACTACTGGATGTATTGAGTAAAAAAACGATAAATTATTCGATAAATACATTCAGTGTATAACAAAAGTTTTATAAAATCTTTCCAAGTTTCATCGACGGAAGATCAAAGTGATAAAAAGGATAATGAAGGACTTGAGGACAGAAAACAAACAAAGGTACAAAGAAAATCTCATTTTTAGGCATAATTTAAATCAACTTTCAAGTTTTGCCGCTAAACTATTTGAAACTCTTTAGCAATTGAAAAAACAAAGAGGCATTAAACAAAATCCGGTTTGTTACTTTCATGAAAAAATGTGGTTTGATACTTTTTCGATGACAATTCAGGATAAATAAGTTTGAGGAAATAGAGGTTGAAGTAAGGACAAAAAATTCCTAACAGGAGGCATCGAGCATGAGCTTTATAATTGTCAAGTCAAATATTGGCAGTTTCAGATTTAGAAAATTATTGAGTTTCTACAACATTAATTGAAGAATAGTTTAAGTTTTGTAGTCTTTCACTACGAAACTAAAAAATTTAGTTGGAGAAAACCCGAGTAGCATTAATTTGACTTGTCAAAATATAAATATCAATATATCAATAAATATATATCACTAAATCATTAAAACCGTTGTACTTACTCTCATATTTAACTACATTTGCCCAAAAAAGAATAGTTGCTAGTGTTAGTATTGATTATTGATGAACATTTAAATAAGACAGTTTAAAGGTTTAATAATTAGGTCACCGGTCTGAAGTTAACTGAAGTTCCCTTCAGTTAATTTTAACATACAATTTTTTGCACCCCTGAAAATTTGAAAAATATTTACGTAGGACTTTCGAATTCGACTAACCACACTGACCACACAAGGGTCAACTCTGGGCACAGGATGTATACCATCGAGGTGTTCGGATTGAGACATTTGATAAAATAATAAAATGAAAATCAAACAAAAATGGAAATTATATAAATGAAGCCTTTACGCAATTAAATAGAGAATATGTCAAAATTTTGATTTCTTCTATTTAAGCAAAAGTTTGACCACAATCCATTCAAACCCAATAAGTTCCAACTCGCCGGAGATTTTTCGCATTTCGCAAATTTCAGGAAAGGCACATCTTATCCCGGCGATGAAAATACAAAGGCGTATATGTTGCGCTTCCAGATGCGTAATTACAGGAGAATTTTGTGGTGCTTCTAAAATCTAGTTAAAATTTTAAACAAAATAACATTTTAAACGAAACAAAAAAAAAGCAAGAGAAGTGTACAATAACTCTAGTTTCATAATAATGAAATACAAATATATATTATAGATCTAGAAACTATAAATCATGTCCATATTTAATTTTCTCAAAGCTCACAATAGAATCTCTTTTATATTATCCTCTATTAATACCTTTTACAGTAATACTTAAGTTGTGTATATGTAGGATTGCAATATTAGATTTCAGGCGTACTAAGCCCGCAGAAGAGCTTTTCTTTTTAATGCCTAAATGGCCCTGAACATAAGTTGTCAACAAGATGAATCATACATTTATGTTGATAATTAACTTTACGTAACTATTTATGATATAATTTACCATTGCAAAAGGATCAGAGTGTTTATCCAGTCAAAACAACTTGGTAATGATTTAAGATTGCAAAAATGGCGTAATAAATTTTTTGTGAACGTTTCGCACAGTCATATCCAGTAAGCATTTCCTCAGACTTAAAAGTTTTTCGAGTGTAAATAAAAAGAAACCGTCAAGAGACATTTTGTTTAAATCATTTGTCAAACTTACTTTAGTTGTCACTACTATTAGCCTTTAACTTTGTGGTGCGTCAGATCTCCATTCAAAAACTTTATTATAGCATGTTACGTCACAGTTACAAAAAAATTGTTTATGGGCCTAGGGAATTTGCAGCAAATAAACAACACTCTGACTTGTGACTTTCACCGAAGTTTTGGAAAAGTGAGAGAAAGGTTAAATCATACGCACGCTGGGATATTTACGGCTAACTTTACTTCAGAAGTTTTGATCCTTCAGGTAGTTTTTGCCACGGCTAAAACGCACTAAACCACTTCAAACTTGACTATTCTGTGAAGTTTCATATCAGGCGCTGGGAGTCAAAGCCAATAGGTAAGTCTTGTAGTGAAAACTTTTTTCAGTGCTAGTGAAATAAAGTATTATAAAAAAAGAACAACATAACGTCAATTGGAAGGAACAGACGGATGGACAAAATTTGAAAAGTGATGTTGATGATACCGAATACATCATTATTAATCGGAGAAAATTACAAGCTATATTTTTTGCGCATTTTTAATGAAACTTATTCTACGTTGCATTGCAATTAGAAGTTCATTCATTTCGTCAAATCAAGACAAAAAATTGCAACTATTAAAAAAATTATTGTCAACCACCCTTCAATACTTTTCTGATTAGATCAAATGCTACTAAAACTTTAATCACAAAATACAAGCAGAACTGCTACACGATTTTTAGCATGTTTATTCAACCTATACACTTTTACCTGTTCACTTTTCTGCGTGCCAGAGCTAACACAGGTTTGCCAATTTGCGATTTCTTCAAAATGCTATTTTTTCTAACAATGAAGAAAAACGCTGCTATGTTACAAAACATATCAAGAGCAACACTATTTGGAGTGAGTTCGCTATTAATTGGAAGTTAAGAAAAAGAGAATTTTGTAACTCCGGGACGAGTGAAAAGTGGGCCTACTAACCAAAAAAAAGCATTAATAGGAAAGTCGTGACTCTGTTTGGAGTTCCAATTTGTCAAAACTTACTAAGCGAACCCTTGTGTCCAAGTAATTCGGAAGGAACCTTCTTCGCTCCTTTTATGAATCCCATTCAGGCGTTAGTTCTTTTGATGAATACCCGTCTTATGATGGAAAGTACTCCCAACTGGCAGCGTTTTTTTTATTAAGGGCGGCCAAACCTCGATCCTTTGTTTTTCAACAGTTCTGCAAACGGCCTATCCACGTTCAGTTTGGATATTTAATGTATTTTACACTTCTTGTTTACACTTTTTAGGTATATTGTATAAAACAAAGTCATGGATGAAATAATTCCCATGATTCTTGGTTAACAAGCAAATTATTTTGGCATATGCCGATTAGAGCATATTGTAGAATCTTGCGTAATCAGACTCGAAGTAAAATTCAAAATCTGATTTGAAAATGCTTCGCATCATGTTTCCCTGATGGTTCAAAGTGTTATTCTATTTGCTTTTGAAGATAAAGCATCATAAGAGAATCTTTCCTAGTAATCTCTAGTTTTTTCAACAAGATGTGATCCATGATAAAATATGGAGAACGTTAATAGATGAAGATGAATGTATTGAACCTGAGAATATCTTTCAAAGTGTATGTCGGGTTGAAACTAAACCTCAAACTGACTGTCGATATATTTAATGCAAAATACAGTTCGAAAGTTAAAATAGGGTAGGGGTGTTTTAGATAACTAAGACCAATTATTTTACACTTTGTACCGTAATCCATGTTGAAAGTTAATCTGGATCCGTAAATTAAAACGGATGTAAAATGAAGGCGGATGGAAGCGGAAAGATTTGAAACAAAAGTGGTAAGGATATGAAATATGATTTTAGCAAGATGCACTAGATAAATGACGCTCAAGAAATGTAACAAAAGTCTTGGCATTTTTAAATGTCCCTACTACTTTTTGCTTAATGTAAATCCATCTTTTTCCTTTCATATTTTTCCCACCCAAACGGTTACAGTTGATCCCTAGGATTATACCTAAAAATGATTGATTTTCATTTTTGCTTCAAGCGATAGAAAGTCTGGCGTATCCCTCGTGACTCAGAAAAGGTTCAACGAAAATCGCTAGATCTATGTTAAAAGTGTCCCGAGCGCCTGTGCCTTTGATGTCACAAAAAAGAACCCATGTGCAAATCTTTTTTCGACTGAAATCCCTACGTTGACACGTTGGAACCTTTCAAATTTCGAATTGAATTGAAAACTTGAACAGTTCTGTTCATACCATTCCCATAAGGCAAGACAACTGAAAAAAATAATTCGTAAATTACTCATCACTCTAAATCATTATTCATTATTTTCAAAAGAAACTCGATGACAAACGAACAAGTTGGTCATAACTTTAACGCTGTGGAATGTTACTTTTTATACAAGTTACATTTTAAATGTCATTTTTGAATAATTGAAAAGTGTCATTAGTAGTAAAGAAAGCACACGAAATTTTCGCCAAACCAGTTTTTGTTAAAACCAAAATGAATTTGAGAACCTTTAGAAGCCATTCTTTACCTATAAATCGATAAATTCTAAACTTTTCAACAACATCGCTTATTAGATGAAAGAGAAACACATGGAAGCTAATTATTGCCCTAAAAAGCTAACACAACTCAAATGAACTGATTCTTTTAAAACGTCAAACCTTATAAGTTTTGAGAAGTTTGGGAAATGTGGAAATTTGATGGAGTAGGGTGAGATTAACCACGTTGAAAAACGGACGAAATGTAGGGACAACCAACATCTTTCATTCTTCAGGTCACTTCGTTGACACTTTCTGCCGAGATAAAAGCCCATCGTTCTATTGAATTAATCTTGGTTTCAAAAAAAAAGTATAATGGGAATGAGTGCAATCCGTCATTTTTTGGAGGGTGAGTTTGAAGACAAGTGGTTTAGAAAATGACTTCACTAGAGACCAATATGCACTCTGTCTTCTTCAATACTTCAACCTAACAAACACATTGACAGTTGTGTCTTCCTAGCGTCAAATGCATTCGACCAACGCCTTCGGACATTTCCAATTTACCAAATGTCAATTTTTTTTAGTTTGGAAGAAGATGCAAGAACAAGAAATATTTAACGGAACGGAAGAAACCTTGTTAACGGTAATTACGTCATTGACATGCATGTTCAAAATACAGTCAAATTAAATAAACTTCACATTTAAAACTAAATTTCAAAAACTATATAAGACCTCACGCGAGAATTGGTATAATTGAAAATAATTATACCATTGGAGGTATTTCGGAAATTAATAACGATTTCCCACCTAAAACCTACTTAAGATATTAATGTTACTCAAGTCATAATAAGGCAAAGGCTATTTCCAGGCTACGAATGATAATCACACGAAAATTATCTGGAAGTACTTATTGGAACATCCTGCCTAAAATCACGCAATATCACTCGCTTCTCAATAGAACGTCGGTAAGTGGAAGGGGGTGTGGGATCTATTTAATTTTTGTAAAAAAAAAACTTCATGTAACACATTAATTACGAGTTTCTAATTTTATAATAAAAGACTGGAAAAAAAACTCTGTATGTCTTTTTCTTCAACTGGAGTTACCAAAACCTTCAGAATGAGCTTATTCTGCTGTGATTTAGCGTGTGAATTTTAAAAACACAATTTATCGGGAACGACATGCACATACTAGTAGCAAGAGGGAGGCTTAACTAGAAAACTAGAATAAACATTTCTGGCCATTCAATTTTCAGGAGAAGAGCAAACATTTCACAAAAATTTCCTGAAAGCCATATGGTTTCATCAGACATAAATCTTTGTATCGTGGACACTCTTTGATTTACTTTCCAGACAGAATGAGTGAATTTCCGAATGGCAAATTTGGTATCTACTAAAAAGTTACAAAAGCTGACCTACTACTCTAAAAACTATTTCAATCACACTACATACATCGTAATAACTTTCTTTGTAAGACCAACAACCGATAAATCACTAGAAAGTCCCAAAACGCAACGAAACTGAATTTCTAATTTATAGGAAATGGAGCAATGTTTTTTTTTCCAAAAAGTTATTCTATTTCGTTAAATGTAATATATTCTTCAAGTTCTAAGGTTTTTTGAAACCCATAAAATTTTCAAAAAAACAACTTCTTAATTTACGTGACAAATTTGAGAGCTTTGACACTTTTAAAGTATTCAAGTAAAGATAGCGTTTAAATAATGTGAATTTGAAGTTCCATTTCATACTAACATGACTAAATTTTTAAATTTCTCTGCTAGAGCAGCATCGCAAGAAAGCAAAAGGCCTGGTGCGCACCGTCATCGAAATTTGAAAGCCTATCAGAAAAAGAAGTGTTCGACGAAGGCATAAAGTAAGATCTTGGAAATGGATACGGTAAGTGCGAGTTCCATTAGAAATTGCAAGAAACCATGCCATTTTGAAATGAAAACCCGTTAGGTGAAAATTCAGGAAACTGACGCTACCCAACTTTCATAAAATGGGGCTCTAAGTTAAAATTTGAAATGGGCTAGGAGTTTAATGTAGAAATTTATGAGACCGTAGCATGGAAATGGGCAAAAAGCAAAAGTCTTCGCACAAAATTTATCCAACTTGAGACTTTCACGCCAAAAGTAGAATCTGAAGTGCGAGTCTAATTTTCTTTTTTCTTTTTTTTTCCTGGCGCTAGGATTTTATGCTCTAGCTTTCATTTACAACCTCAATTTTATTTTTTTACGAAGACAAAAGAGGTTTTCTATGGTATTATACTGTTGCCTGGAAATAAGAAAACCTCATGCACCCAGTTTTTCAAGTAAAACCTTCTAGCAGCACGCAGGAAGACGAAATTTTTTTTTATACAATGGACGAACAATGCACATCGTATTCAAATTTGCACAATTTTTTGGTGCATACATTACATGGTGAAAGAGGCTAGCAACATTTTTATTTCATCTTTTTCTTTATTACACACTTAATTATCAAAATTTTTCATTAAATTTTAGAGCAAATGGGAGCAAAAGATTTTCAACTTTTGGCCAGTTTCAGTGTATCTGTTTTTGGATCCGAATTACAAATTTCTGAAAACCCATGGACACCCACTGCATAGGCACGTCTTCGACATCCGGAATGCTGTTTTCCTACTTTTTTTGCACTTTAAAAAATTCACACTAGGAGTCAAGTATCGGGTTAGACAAGTCTGAAGGGCCTATCGGCATAAAATGTTGAATCTAAAAAGGTGTCTTACCGTCACTGACAATTTATGTATCACAATTTATGTAACACCTCCAACTGTGAATATTCTTTTTGCTTTTAACCTTACTCGGCAAATCAGAAACGCTTTCCCTCGTAAACTGCTCAACAGCATGGAAAGTGTTTGGAAATTGAAGTTGAATTTAATTCTACGAGAGTGGGATTCATTTCACGGACTAAGGTGTCAAGGCAAGCTGAGAGAAATGTAATTTATAACGCTAGAGACGATTTGTTACTTCTAGAGAGATAAATAAATTTGCGGGTGGATTTGGATTCTTTCCAAACCTTCAATATTGGCAGTATTTACTTGGGGTTCCATAAGTGGTTCTGAATCAGGTAGAAATCAGCATCACTTTCAAACTTGGATCCTAATTTTAGAACCATAGGGCACACTTTACTTTTGGTAAAGAACCAATCAAAAAAAATCATCCACGAACTTTTTTTTTGAAAGATGAACTTTTTCTTGAAAACGTGTAGGTTGTGACAGCCCTAAATTCAAGTTCTGTCCCTCACTTAAAATTGACAGAGGAGTAAAATTTAAAGCGTAGTACTTGAGCGGGATATTTATTTGAAAATTTCAATATTTTAACAAGGACTTGGGTGGAGAAACCCGGGTGATAGACATCAGTTTTGTTGAACCAAACCCTAAGTTTCTATACCACAGAAAATAAAAACCTTGTAAGAAAGTTGGGCGGAAGCAATTAATTGGAACACAGTACAAATCCGAATGTCATTTTCATGATATTTTTAAAACGAAAATACGTTGACCCTACATAACTTTGTTGACTTAAACGATGTAATATTTTTTTCCTGCATTTTCATTTTAGGTGATTATTATGAGCTTGTCATGTTTCGTCATATTTACGGTTATGAGT
Organism: Rambutanura hunanensis; assembly: GCA_019776465.1. Classification (NCBI taxonomy): domain Eukaryota; kingdom Metazoa; phylum Arthropoda; class Collembola; order Poduromorpha; family Neanuridae; genus Rambutanura; species Rambutanura hunanensis. Next base: position 13,335 of record JABASK010000108.1, on the reverse strand, counting down.
GGTGCACTCATGGCCGACGCTTGAAGTGTTTTTTGCCTGGAATCGGAGTCCTTTGGGAGGTAAATGGATGTTCCCCCGCTGATTCGCCTTGCGTGGTTCACGTTTGACCTTAAATTCTATGCATTTGGTTATTCGATTAAGTTGGAAAGAAGCAATGGAGGGAAAAGATTTTGTACTGTAGGACTAAAACTTTCACGTTACACTACAAATTCCAAAAAAAATTGTAGATTGCATTCAACTACGATCATGATCATTTCGCTTTCTCTGTAAGCATGAAAACTTGGAAAAAATAAAGAGTAACAAAACTTTAGCATCCTGAGTTTACAATTCATAAAGTATGGACCAACCTAACATTACATTTTTACTGTCACACTTTTAGACGTCAAACGCTAACAGCCTAAGTCTAGACTGTGAACGCTGAAACAGTAGGTATAAACCTATTGGGCTCCACGCCTTTAGCTCTAAAAAATTTACACAGACAGCGGACCCCTGACATTTTTCTACCTGTAACCTAACCTGACAAAAGTTCAGGGGTCCGCTGTCTGTGTAAATTTTGTCTACGAAATGGCGTGCTACGAACCTATTGATATTCTTTTGAAATTTTTGACAGGTTCAAATTTTCCTTTAAAAAATGTATAGATAATTTTCTACTTAAGAACATTTGTTCGGTAGAAGGGTAATAATGTTATAATTAAACAATGTACTTAACTTATTTGTGCTTTCGACCCACATAAAACCTTTCTAAATTGTAGACGCGTCCAGTTTAAGAAATTATACAAGTTACAACTCTAATCTTCTATTAAAATCTTATTGAAAGGCAGTTGAGTAAACATGTTATGTTGGTTCGTCGATTAGGTTCTAGTGTATAACGCTTTCACTTCAACGAACTTTTGTAAAAGAATAAATAAGTTTACACGATCAACCCAGATTTCGACACTGGATAAAAGGGTGTTCATCTGTTTGAATGAAAAATGAAAAAAGCGTTGATCTTATCGCGTATACCATTCAACCGAAGAGACGTGTTCCAGTCTCTATTATATCAACTGATTCAGAAGGGGTAGTCAGTCGAAAAAAAAACTCCGCGCCACTTTTTTTTTGGATTCATACTATACGTTCTTAAAAGGAGTACCTCTTTCCAAAAATCAATCCTGGGATAACTGAATATCACTGAAATTCTAACAAATCAACTCTAATCGTTAATTTTAAGAAACTTTACACTTTGTGAATCTCAAAGAAGTTGAAGATTTTTGACCGACATTGAGATACACAAAATTTCTGTGGACGTCAACTCAAATTTCCTGATTTTAATGTAATTTCTTAGCTCATCAAACCCTTGAGCGCAAACAAGCAAAACTAACTTTGAAAAAAAAACACAATTCTTGAGAAAATACTGGACAAATCTGGATAGAAGAAACTGACAAGTACGACAGCAAGTAGAAAAGTTTGGCACTTATATTTCGCAAGAGATCGCTTGCAGCAAAACCAAGTTCCGGTAATGCTGGCGGGAGGTCATAAAAGTGAAAGAAAATGAAAATTTCAAAGAATTTCAAAACTTTTCTCAAAGACCAAATTGAGTCACTTGAAAAGTTTGGCGAAAAGAAAAGAATTTTGGAGTAAAAAAAAAAGACTGAGAACTGCAAAAAAAAAAACTCCGAGATTTGAAAATGTTCCACCCGAAGCATCCGAATTTTATTAAAAAGAACGCAGTACTACCAAGAACTAAAGGGCATTTGATATCCAGAATTGAGAAGAGGGAACTTTAAAGTTTTAAAATTTAAACCAACCACCACACTTACTACTAGAGACTTGTGCCGCCAAAACTTTCGTCGACTCATTACCATTTGTCAGGCGTAACCACTTTCGCACTTGCTCTGACTACTAAATTAAAACTTGTAAACTACAGCTAAAATCACTTTCCTATGTGACCAAAACCTTTTCACAAGATTTCAATTGAGAAAGTCTCAAGAGTAAACTCCGTCTTGGACTAAAATTTCCCACTAATTAAATATTGAGCTGTGACTTACCTGATTTGAAATTCTCCAAGATCCAGATCAAGATGAAGAAGCGGGTTGCTCGGTTTGCAAATTTTGAGACGTTGATCTGAGTAAGAGCCATTTCAACAATGAGTAATTTTTCCTTGTGTTAGCGAGTAAAGTGCGAAATTTCGAAAGTTAGTGAGGAATTAATCTCGTTTTGCAATTTTTTTGTGCAAATCACTGTCGCTCTTCTTTTGTCAGGCGTCTAGAGAAAAATATCATTGAAAAAAAGTATATTCTGTTGAGTATTTTAGAATCCAACGATAACTGGAGAATTTCAACTTGGGAAAATATAGGTGTGCCAGTCAGAGTACACTGGAAGTTAATTGATTGTACTGCATGCCTTTTAAGTCAATGAAACTGAATGTTAAAGAACAGCAGCGCCTTGCATTCACATTTTGTGAAGGTGGTTGGTAGCTCAACAAAGCGCGATAGCTGAGATTTAGATGAAATGTAGCGAATTTTAAATATTTTCCCTTCGTGGAAGAGCAGTGGTCAAGTTTTTGGACGTTTAAAATCCAAAGCCGCTTTTGTGTGTCGGGAAACTTGGAAGAACAAGTATGTACGTCCAACCGAATGTCAACTTGAATATTTGATTCTAGCAGATTCAGAAGAAGCACACATCTTTCACTCAACGGTTTTCAAACTGGAGTAGTAGGAGGAGGAAATGTCGTTCAGCGACTTTTTTTTAAAACGTGGGACACATTTCTTAAGGAAAAAAAAATTTGGAGAGAAAGTCAACGTCCTTTCGAATTTTTTTTTTTTGGGCGAATCCCTTTTTTTGCTTTAAGGATCGAGCCTTATAAATTCTTCACACGTACTTGAAGAAAAACGAAAAACCAGTGTCAACCCTTTCTTCAAAATTAAGTTGAAAAAGTTTTGAAAGTGACTCCTTCAGAGTTGATTTTGGTTCACAAAGCGGTACTTTTTCAAAAGAAAAATCTTTAAAAAGTCTTATTGTTCCAAGACATCAAACGCCTGTGTTTTTCTCACAATCCTCGGCCTTCCGTAGTAAAAATACGACTGAGGAGAAGAAAGATGCTTCCAAAAGTCGTAACTAAGTGGGGGCTCTTCTGAATTTGGGTTTTTGGTAGAAAAGGGAGAAGATTGAAAATGTTTGGAGCCAAAAAAAGGAAAGTGGCGTCATTCGTGTGGTGGTGGGAACCGTGGTAAAAGCTCCCTTGGCCTATTATTATCCAAAGCATTTCCACAGTCTTTGAGCCACACTTCATCGTTTTTTTTTTTGGGTAGAGAAAGTCAAGGAGTTGTTTCCCTCCTGGTTTTGGTTTCGAAGGAAAAGTGCTTGAATTTCAAAATGTGCAAAAAAAAAGGAATGACTTTTTCCTAGTTTCCTTTCTAAATAATCTTCTACTGCGAAGATCACATTTTGTTCGAATCTAATTAATTATGCAGGAAGAGTAAAAGTGCATTTGTAGGTAAAGTAGACAACCAAGGTCTGGAGTCAACGGGACAACAAATGCTGTTCCTAGTGTTAAGAATTTGAAAAGTTAATGAAAGTGCAAAAAAAAAATGTTGAAGTGTCCTATCACTTGAAAGGAGTTCCTTCATTATCCTTCCTTTCTCCATCGTCTCGACATTGACAATTTCAGAGAGAAAGTCATGTCAACAAAATTCAAATAATAAGGATCACTATACGCTGTTCCCCAAAGCTATATCTTTACCTCTGCTATTTTCATCCAGGACACATTGTCGTAGCCTTAAATATTTAGGTAGGTAATGAATTTTTTTAACGACGGATGAAGCATTGCGCATTTTTAATTAAAAGATTTTAGGCATACGACAACACTTCTTCTATTTGTTAAAGTTGAGCGAAAGGATATGGGATGTCTTATGTCACATCTCCGCTACGTTCTTCTCTACAATTACTAGAAAAGTCAAAAAAAGTTATCGGTTACGGTCCGAAGTGAACTAGCATTAAACCGAGTTTCTAATATTTAACAAAAAAAATTAGTTACCTAATTAATTTTTTACATTTTTAATGCTTTCTTTTACATTGTGAAACTGGAGTAATACAACTACGAATTGATTCAAATATTGATTTCTCGCATTGCGTATATACATATGTTTCCGCTTCGTTGAACTTTCTTTTGTTAGAAAGAGAAAAGAGACTTTTAGTCTAAAATTTTTACTTTTTTCTTTTATTGTATTTTTTGTAAGATTCTAAAGATGTCAAGAACAGATTCGTTCTAGTTGTCCTAAGTAACCTCTCTATGCACCTACTTAACATAACTTTTTGTCCAATTAGTGTCAACAAAAAATTGTTTCCTCCTCTTCGAAGCAATTATTTTCAAAGACCGGAAGCACGTTGAAAGGTTTAGTCAAGATTTCGATTTCTATTCAATGATCGTCAAGTGCGGTTGAACATAATGGAATTCACGTAATGACACAGTGTTGCGGGAAGGGAAATATTACCAACCCGAGAAACGGGGAAATATAGCGGAAAAACTCATCAAGCCTACAGAGAAAAGGATGAAAGTCATTTTGGCGAAGAGCTAACGATGACAGAAGAGGCTGACAGCGCGTGATTTAAGGTTACTAATTTTCTTCCTAGAAGACTAGACATACCATAGCTTCCAAATTTTGTTGTTTCTGACACGAAGTATTTAGAACAGTGGTTCAAAACTCAACGCTATAGTTAACCCTCGTAGTCATTTGTATAGATTCAAAAAACAACACAACTTGTCACCGGGAGGCGGATGCAATAGAAATTGGGTAGAATCTGTATCCAACCCCAAACCTACCAAATCTCAAAACTACCCGAATATTAGTTTGAATTCAATAGGAATCGAGAACTTTGGATTGGCTAGGTTTGGGGTAGAATCCGGATCCAAGCTTGTTTTTCTCAAGTTGCCCCATGTTTTGGAAAAGTGGAAGGGGGGAAACAAAAAAATAAACAATTTCAAATGTTAGGCTATTCTAGTAGTTCGTATGTAACGGCGCCTGGTAAAAACAAACCGCCAGTAGTCAAAACAAACCTGACCTAAACTTCTATCACGAACAAGAGACGACCTACTTCTCGAGTGCACTCACGAGTGCACGTGCACTGGTGACGTCACACCCAGACTCCTCTTTTCAACTCATGAGAAAATGATGACACTGCCGTTTCTTCACATGAGAGTTTGGTCGTTCTCATGTGAAAGAGAGGTCAAAATGTCAGGCGAGGGTAATAAAACTGTCTCAAAAATTAAATTCTCTCCTCTTTTCATCCCTTTTACATTTTGTTGATGATATTGAAAATATGTAAAAAGGTTACTTTTCGTCCCTCTACTGATTGACCTGTCATTCACATTCTCATCGTGGCGACAGAACCATCGCTAGACAAATCGTTGTATTCTATACAGACAACACCAGACTAAAAACTGAAAAAGTAAGTTATTCATCCAAATTAAAATCCAAAAATTTAAATTTAATTTAAAAAAGTTCATGTTCTAAATTTTAAAAACTCATTCTTATTTTTAGCGCTCACTACCTAAAAACCACCAATGTCAAAAAACAAGTTGGAGGAAGACAGGTCAATGGAGGAATTCGCTCTACGAGAAAAATACGGAGCCTTTGGCGCCTACTTGCGCATGCTTGATGGTCGTGAAGACGACGAGACGGAGGTTGAGCACGAAAACGAACAGAACGCTAAAATTGAAAAGAAAATGTCACAAAAGGTCAAAACTAAAAAGAAAATGTTACAAAAGGCCAAAACAAGAACAAAAATTCCGCAGAAGGTGAAAATTGGAAATACTATATCTCAAACAAAAAAGCGAAACAAATAAAAATTCTACTATACTGGAAATTTGAACTATTGCATGTTTATTAAGCAGAAATTTTAAAATTATAATTGAAAAAAGTTAGTTGTTTAACGTAAAAGCCAACAATCCTTACCTTGGACATGCACGATTTTATCCCACAAAACCCATAAGTTACTTAAACCTGGTAGATGTCAACTTGCTATACAGTACATGTTTGAGAAACTATTTTCCATTTAAAAATTTTCGATGGAACAGCCGTCTAAATGAAGTGAGTGAAAATTTAAACTGGACTAGTGTCATTGTTTCAAGGTTTACAGTGTTATACATTTGCAAAAATGTGGTTAAGAAACACACATATTTTGCCTTCATTCGAAGGACAAACAAAATGGAACCGCTATATTTTGACTTTTCTGTCTGGATCATTTCATGTTTGGAGTCAAAGCATTCCCGAAATTATTGAAAACTTGGACATCATTTCTCTTGAGGACATCATTATTGAAAAATTAGACAATTGGTTTCAAAACAAATTTGAGTTTTTAGAAAAAGAAAAGAGTCAAAATGAGTTGGTTCGTAGTTATTATGACATTCCACCTTACCCGAATCCCTATCGCCGTTTTCCGTAATATTCATTCAGCCAACTCTGCGGTTACCTTGTTGTACAAGTGATTAAAAGGAACAGTATTGTTTTGGAATTATACAACGAAAGGTGCGGAATCAATAATTGCAAAATGTCTTCCAAAATTGTGAAAAATTTTATGAGTGACGAAGAGAAACTTCAGTTAAGATGTTGGTGGTTTACTGATCAATATCTACAAAAAGCTGTTGTCTTTGAACGAGAAGGAAGTCGCATCGAGATTTCTATGAATGATGTACCATACATTATAGAAAATCTTGTCGTCTGTTTCATTGCAAGCGGAAAGCGACCAGAAGAACTTCCGGATTTTAGAAAAGTTATTTCAAGTGCAAATACTAACTACATGAGAAAATTGCAAACTGAAATCTATAATGGAAAAGCTGCTGAAGATAAGTTGGAACAAAGGCTCAAGGAAATGAAAACAGACAAGAACAAGGATGACAGATTTGAAAACGACGATGACGAATGGAAGTCCAATGCTAGTGTTTTTGCTGAAAATAACCAACCTCGTTATGCTTCACTAGTAAGCCTAGATGAAGAAGAGTCTGGAAAGGTTGACCTTGATGCAGAAAAGAAGGTTGAAGCTGTCGTTTCGTCAACCTCTTCATAACACTTTTCCGACTCATGCATCCCTTCCTCAACATTGGTGCCCGAAGTCATTACTAACTCTTCTAGCGTATCTCTCGTCAGAAACCATCCAGCTCTCTGATCATCAACTTTTCTAGTTCTCTCTCTCTCTCTGAAATCCACACTTTATTTACAAAAAGTTTCATCACATTCTTCTCCGTCTTTGTGTTCAACAATGGATACTACTAAGCGTAAGATGGAATCTCTATTTCATACTTTTAAGTTTTCTTTTGAATTTATCAAGTAAATTTTTGTCAACAAGAAGAAAGTTCATTACAAAGACAAATATTAATATTAAAAATTCTTTTTATTTACTTTTAGCTCAACAATTGGACTTGGCGGCTACAGTTGCACCAGTGGATTTGTTTACGGAAGAGCAAAAACGACTGCAGCTATTTACACGCGAAGTACCATACATGGGAAAGGTATACAACTGGGTCTACTTAAAGCGGAATGAAAAAACGGTCAACTTTGAAGCGTCTTCAATTCCATTTATATTAAGACGGCTTACTAATATTTTTTTACGTGCTGGTTCAAGAGACCATGATTTTCTTAAGGCTTCACTTCAACAGTGTTTAGAAGATATTAATGCAGTTCATAGAGAGTTGGATGACGTACCTCACGATTGATTTAATTTTTTTCCTTTCTGAAATTTGTTTGAATGAATAAAAATGCACTGACATGTGTAGTTAATTCTGTCAAAAAAAAGTACTTGCTCGTTTATTATTTTTTTTCCTTTTCATTTAAATTTTTTCTTTTAATTTTTTGTAAAGTCATGTAAAAACTTTTAAACAAATTAAAATTGGCTCTCGACAAACTGAACAAGTTTTCATTATTTAACGAACATTTTTGACATGCTATCAAATGCTTACAAGGTAAAAATAAAAAATTTGCTTCACGCAGCAGACATATTTTACATGTTAAACCAGGTGTCTTAATTGCCTCACAACAAATATGCTGATTAAGATTTAATGAGACTCCCGTTCCTACTACATCTTGTCCAATTTCTACTTCAATTGACGTATTGGTTCTTGAAGCAAAATAACATCTTGGAAAGTGACGGTAATGTTCAACTTTTGGATCATCACCGGTTTCCCATTGTCCAACTACACCGCCACAAGCAAAGCATTTGACCAAATCTTCATTTTTAAGATANTGTCCAACTACACCGCCACAAGCAAAGCATTTGACCAAATCTTCATTTTTAAGATAATAAAATCCTGCTTCTGCACAACTTTCTGGAGTAATAAAATCAACGTTCCAAACTACTGGTCCTTCGATAAAAGTAGCAAGCCTCCCTTCATACGTTAGAACATTACATATGACCTTTGAGTCCATTTCAAATGTCAATCCTTTCATGAAAAATAAAACAAAGTGTATAAAAAGAAATTTGATATGCTGGAAAAAGAATGAAACTATAAAAGTTGGTACTCACTCAATTTTTTTTTCATCAACAAAAAACGTAACTGGTTTCGATGTAAGTTGATACTTTTTAGTCAAAAGCAATTAAACTCGAAAGAAGTTGAATGAATGAATAACTGAAGCTTCAAAAAACAAGTGTCGGTGTTGCTATGTTCAAGTGATAACTGATGACATGCTCATTATAGACTAGACAGTAAAGTAATTAAAAACGAGACAAAAAATACTTCCAGACAGTCATAAAAGTTATTTTTGAGACATTTATTACAGTGAAAATGGTTTACAACATTGACTTTGTCTTGGTTTTTTCACACTTGTTACATAACTCCTCAACTTTTTTCTCACAAAATTTTTTACACTTGTATCATTTCGAGTCTTGCTGGGTGTAAAATTACAATAAATTGACATTAAACAACAAGAATGATAGAGCTTATATAAAAAGTAAATTGCATACTCTCCACAAACTTGAGACTTTAAACTTTGTAAGGTTCTAATATTTTCTACAATTGGTGCCGAAAGTCGACTTGCAAACTTGACAAAATGTTGATCATAAGAGTTTATACCAAGTCCATAAGAATCAATAAATTTTAATGGAGCACTCGAATTTTCTCGAAAAAGAGCAAGCCAATGAACTCCATCTGTTGAACTTTGACCCGAATTCACAACCAACAACAATGGGTAACGAGGAATTTTTAAACTTGACAAATGGTCACATGGAATCACGTCATAAGTAGCTTTAGCCGGTGTTAGAAATGAACTCAAGTGTGAATAAATTTGATTTGTTTCCATTTTCTCCGTACATTCAATTATCCACTCGTGTTACTGTAGTCTTTCCAAAAAACGTTTTTAGTAGAGTCAATGTATAGAACAGCCTGATATTCAGCATAAACGATAACTGTAACAGCCTTTTTAAAAGTTTCTTTAAACTTGAGTTCAATTTTCACATTTCCGTGTCTTGGTGTAGAAAAACCTTCTTTAATGTGTCGGAGGTTGTAAATCATGAGAGGTTGATTTTTAAATTCTGTACGTGTCAAATCAATACCCAAGTCTTCGGTGGATACGCCCAGACCATAAAATAAATTATTGTAGAGTTGAACATAATGGTCCTTTCCCCAGTCGAGATGAATTGGAAGAGATGAACTTTGATCTCCGTTGACTGTGACGTTGATACTGCTCAAATTAAAATGAGAAAAGTTGAAAGGATTCGTTGTTATTGTACCCATATAATCTTCAGATTGAACAAGACCAATAATTATACGATCTGGTAAAAGTCCAGAAAGTAAATTTTCATTGATGCTTGAATTATTTTCTGGTCCAATTGTATAAGTTTTCATTTCAACACGTCTCAAAGGATACGTTGCCGGTCTACCATTTTCCCATTCTCGTAACGTTGCGGTAACAAGAGAAGGCAAAAGAGTATGCTTTTGTACCAAAAGTCGAGCATCACTAATTTGAATTTGAAACTTTTTATCGGCATTTGCAGCAATTAAACAAAACTCTGGAGCTGAACGAAGAAATGAAACCCGTACATCAATTCCCGGTATTAGAAATTTGTTTTGAGCAAAAATGTCAGAAAATGGTCGTCCAATTAGTTCAACGCTTTTACTTGCTTTTGTCAAATCAAATCTTTTCTTGAATCCATCATCAACATCTTTGTCGACCTTACTTGGGTCTTTATCTTTAAAGTAGAGAGCACATTGAGCTTGCGATTTTTTAAATTCTTTGTTGTATCCAAGAAGAGTTTCCAAATAACTTCGATATGCATATTGATTTGAAGATGGTGTAATCAACACTTCGTTAATATAAATGGAAACTTGTTGAAAGAGAGAGTGTAGAAAATTATTTACAGGTGCAACAATATCATCTGCTGTGAGGCTAGTTCCAGACTCTGATAAAATTTTGACACTGAGATAAAGTTTTGTTTCACTCAAATCAATAAATTGAGAATCATTTCCTTGTATAAAGAATTCAATTGGTGCCAAATGATCTGAGAGAGACGTAATTGAATGATATTCGGATTGAATTGTAGAGTTGAGGCTAACATCAAATACTGGTTCTTCAAATAAATTGGTTTCAGATCTTACAAAAGAGTATGGTGTCGAAGATGTTGGCACATGTCCTCGACTTGTTTTTACTTTTGGCATTTTGCTATTTTTTTTTGTTTAGAAAATGTATCTCAAACTTGTCTTTTTTGATTGTTTTTTTGACCTCCTTTTTTGTCTTTTTTGTACACTTTTGCTGTTCACCTTTTTTCGTCTGGAGCGTTTTTGTTTAGACTTGACCCTTCTAGCACCGAATCCCGTCTGACGCAATACGTCCTGTCCAACTCCCTTTAATGCGTTTATACCATGCATTTTTAATGATTTTGCAAGTGTTGTTTGACCACCAATTGCATCAGCCGCGACACCTCGCAATGCATTTTTTGCATGAGGTAATACAAATCTTTGAACAAATGGTAAAAGCGTACGCGCAAAAGCTCCAAATACACCACCAAGTCCAGCTCCTGTGACATTTTCCAAAAATTTTTTATTTAACTCAGTACGTCTATAAACTTATTACAAAAGAACTGCATTTATACCTTTTTGTCGACGGATTCCACTAAAATATATATTACCACTACCAAATTGATTATTATTATGTCGAAAAAAAGAATCTGTTGGAAACGGTTTTCCACCAACACAATTATAAGGTAATAGTTTCATAGCTTCTTTTGTCGAAATCGAAGTGTGGCGGTCACGTTACCAAATGCAAATGGAACTAGTTCCCCAACTTCATTACGTATATACATGTGAATTGTATCAAATTCAGAAACGGCCAAGTTCATGTAGTTTGCATGTATAAATTCATGTCCTTGTTGCTTTCGAAGTTCACCTTCATAATTGACAACGCGGAGGACAGGAGCCATTATTCCACCAATAAATTGAGGTCGTATCAAATTACAATAAACAAAAAGCTTGGTTTGACCAGAATTTAAAAAAACTGGATACGACCCAACTCCGCTACAAGTAATGTTTCCATTTTCAAAGACGAGAGCATCAGAAAACTTGAGAACTCGATGATCCAATCCAAGTATATCCACTAATTTTTTTGAAAATTTGATAAGGGTACCTGGTTTTATAGGTACGTAATAAGAGAATGTGTTTGAAGTAATTGCAAAAACTGATTCTGGAAGATGTTGTTGTAGCGCAAATAGGAGATCAGATTCTGTCATGATACTTTTGGAAGCTTTAATTGTCACAATAGAATCACTATTCGGTGTTAGCAAGGTTTGAAGTTTTCTTGACCGTTTACTTTTTGAATTTTGTTCATCTTGATCATCATTATCACTAACAATTCCAATACCTTTCTTGTAAAGTACTTCACCCTTTTCAAAAATTGGAGTTCCAAAAGTATAACTTAAATCTGTTAATGCAACTTCCCACTGATCACCTGGTAATGAAATTGGTGATGCTAGTTTATTTTTAAAATTTGAAATTTTATTATCAGGGAAATAGTCAATACAAGAATTTGATTGCAGAGTAACGTAAAATGAAGACATGTTTTTAGTAAGTGGTTTTACAGAAACAAAATAAGTAACTGAAGAACAAAAAATGATTGATATACTATTTTTATATACTCAATAAATTTACAGTGAGGCACGCATGAATACTTTAGAATTGCACGCAGGAAACCTCCTAAAATTGCAAGTAGGGATCCATAAAAATTGCAAGTAGGGATCCATAAAAATTGCAAGTAGGAATCCATAAAAATTGCATGTAGGAATCCTTTGTAATTGCAAGTAGGAATCCTTTAAAATACAGCCCAGGGACCTCCTAGTATTGTACTTGCACGATCAGGTCCCCCCCTGCGCGCGCGCGCCCCTCCCCCCTTCGGGGGGAGGGGAAGGGGCGGTCCGAGCTAAATAGCAAAAATGAGAGAAATTTTTTTTTGTCTAGTATTTTTCCCATTTCTCTAGCGGTAATTCATTTGGTTGATTTTTTCGTTTTGAAGCTGCTCTTGTTGTAACATTAACTTTTCCACTTATACTTTTTCTAGGTATGAGCTTTGTCTCCTTTACTAATTTTGGCATTGGGGGTGTAGTAAAGAGTTTAGCAATGTCACCCGTTTGTTTAGCTGTAGGGGAGTTTGAGATTTCTCTTTCAACTTTTTCCACCTCTTCCTCCTCTTGCTGACCTTGACGTTGGGCATGAAAAATGGTAGGTGATGAAATTATACGTGTAATGGTACTAGATGGGCTTGTTGTTGATGAAACTTTTTCCAAATGTGTCTTGACTTCAAAAAATCCAAGTGGTGCTCGAACTTGTTTCCTTTTTTTAATATTTAAGAAATATGTAAGGATACTTATAATGTCACTTCCTAGAACTCTTTGATTTTCGATAAAGACTTCAAACTTTTCATTCCATGTAATATTTCTCATTCGCATAAATTTTAATAATTTTTTTCCATGTTTTATATTTCCAGTACGTTGTAAAATGTATGGTTCTGTAATTTCCAAAACATTTCCACTCATATTATGATCTTGCTGTTTTTGTTGATGACCAGAAGAAGTTGATGGAAATGACAAATTTGCATCTTCAAATGGTGAAGTACGTGTCGTAGCTTGTGAATCAGTGTTTGTTCTTGATGGTGATTCATTTTCTATTGTAGATTTTTCAGTTTGTAAAAAATCATATTCATCACCCACACCATTAGATTCTGCTACATTTTTTACAAGTGTTGGTTTTGACTCAACAATATTCCGTTTTTGTAAAAGACGACGAGACAAGTCTTGATAAAGTATAGCTTTTATATCATCAGGAATTTCTTTTGCTTGTAATACATTTCCTTTTGCATCATGCAATGAGTCGAGAGTTGTAGC
>JABASK010000107.1:0-27895 GCA_019776465.1 Rambutanura hunanensis | reverse complement strand
ACTATTTCTACTATTTACTATTTTTACTCTTTATGATGTGTATTGCTTATGTCTTCGGTGGTCAGATAGGAAAAAGTAGTCTCGAGTTTCCCAAATTTCTATGTTCTTCTCATCGTCCTTAAACCATGACGTTCAATTTTAATGGAAATTATGATATCTTCTTCTATGACAGGGATGAATAGAACCATCCTTGCCTTTCGAAGCTACCCGAAGCCCAAAGCTTTCCGTTGACATCAATTCTTTCGTATTTGCCTTGAGTTACGGCTACATGCGAGGGAATGAAAGCATAATGGCCTTTCTCCTTATGAGATATGGACCATCAGCGACATTTGGGCATGAATGTATTATCCTCATTTCTAAACCCGCAGAAATGCCTTTTTTTACTTGGAGACATTTAAAGAGTCAAAAGAATGTAAAATTTAAAACGAGCTAACACCCAAAATGAAATTTTAAAGTAAAAAGAACAAATTTTTTTTAATAAGTATAAAAAAGGTCGCTCCTCTTTGGCTTAAGCTACATTTAAACGTCACCGACCTGACATTACTTCGTGTTTAGCTAAATTAAAGTTTGACACCATAATTTCAGTACGATTAAATTTCGATTTGGTTTTCAAATCAGTCAGCTAAAATTGCATTCAATTAACCACAATTTATTTCTAAACCGACAACCTGGACTCAATTGTAGAAGTAGGAATAATTAATCTTTGCCGTTTAATTCGGATTCTGAATCCCAAAAATCAAGTTACGCGTTCACATAAACATAGCCATGACACCTGCAGACGTCGCTAGCTTCTGAATCTAAATCAAATTCAAGCAAATCTCGATTAAGTTTATATTCTTCTCGAAGGGCTATATATCACACGAGTAAACGCATGCAAACTGACTTCTGTAAATAAGCCTAACACTGATACGTATCAATCCTGAACAATTTCTTACATGAAACAAGGTCAATTATGCAATATTTATTCTGTGCTGTGCTGTAGTTTCTCGAGACAAATTCTACTTTACTCAACTAATTTCTCTTAGCTTTTATAAGATGTGCGACCACCTTTATTTTAACCAACCTTCCTCAGCCTACTTTGTTTTTCACTGAATCAAAACAAATCATGCGTGATGGATTCGACATGCTAGCAGCAATGTAATTGTATTCAGGATCACTGTTTTATATTTGCTTGTTTTCGTATACTCTCAAAATAAAATGCGTTAGTACGGTGAAAGCAGCTTTTCACTCTCTTAAGTTCCTCAAATTTTATTCACTTCTCTAATGCCCTCCTGCGTCTACCATTTGTATTTGTATATCGTTTCTAAATAAAATTTGTTTTCAAAAGAGAAATGTGAGGACAAGGTTGAGGATGAGTAAATAGGAAAAGAAAAGGGATCCTCTTGACTGTAAAATAAGCTTACTCAGCAGTAGAGGTAAAAGCCTATATTCCGAGTATACTAGAACTTCATTTCAATTCAATTGAATCGAATAACAACTGCTTTCACTTACTCCACTACAAAAGCCATCCAGTCGATTCCCACTTGGAAACAACTTTATGTTACAATAGAAGCTATGTAGTGCAAGATTTCAGAGTTAGATTCAAAATTCAGAGTGGTGTTTTGACATGCAAAGTATGGTCGACAATGTAGTCGATTGATGAACTAGAGTTGAAATGAGTGATTTTTTTTGGAAATAAACTTCTCGTTTGATTAAAAGCAAAGTTTATTATTCTAGTATTTAATCAAACTTTTGTAGTAAAAAAAAGTGGATAATTCATTTCGGAAACGTTGACTTGTAAAAGTCATAAATCCAGACTTTCTTACGGCGAAAGTTGGTCTAAACAGAAAAACCCAAGAAAAAGTTTCCAGCGTAGGAAAGTGAAATTGTCTTTAAAAAAAAAAGAAGATGATGGACAAGAGGACGGCTTAGCTTCAGAAATAAAGTGGTATGGCTTCTAACTTCTAGGGATTTAGTTTAAAGCTGCATTATCGTAATCGTAACTTACGAGCCGTTTAATAATAACTTGAAAAATTTTTCATAAAGTTTCTTGTCCGTTGCTTTTCAAAAATTATTCCTGTTCTTTATATATACAAAAATAGTGAAATTTTTATTTGGAGTTACGTTACGAGGTAAGTTATTTCCTTTTTCTAGAAATGGGTTTCTTTCTCTACATCACGTAGTTTTGCAATTAAAATTAAGTATTTTGTTAAGAGAAAAGTAGATAACGAGTTAAGCATGGTACGTGGCAACAAAAACACAAGTTGACTTTACGTTCTAAATTTCTACTAAAAGTAAATTGTGCTTTAAAATGCACTCTTTAAGTTATGCTTTATTTCATTTACACAAGTGAAAGTTTCCGCGTATGTCGCTAGTTTCTTTTAAAAGTCAAACACACATAGGAACTCGTAAGGCGCGATATTGCGGAATGCTTCGCAGAACATCGGCGTTAGTCGGCAACCTACATTTGTACCTTCTGAAATTGTATTTAAAATGCGCTGAGTTTTAGACCATGTTTGGTCTAGTCATCTACAGTATTTTTTCAATTCGAAATTGTTGTCTTACTGAAATCAAACCGAGTGACTAAATGTGAATATGTTGCAATTTTCTAAAAGATTTGCATTAGGCTCAGTCAAACCTTTTTGTGCCCGTGCGAAAAGTTTCACATCGCACGGCTGCTCAATTGTACTTTAATCTAAATCGAAAGCTTGACAGCAGTTTGCAGTTTCAGCTCTTTTTACTTTCTTTGCTTTTTATTCGATGACACACTATCAAAGTGTTGCTTTTTAAAAGATTTCTCTTCCGTTCCCTTCATTCAGCCATGAATGACTCTAGAGCTAATCCCTCCTGCATGATTCTTCGTATTCGTGAAAGATTAGTTTGACCTAATTTCCTGTGAAATCTCATTCTCAGAATACTCATTTCATTTAAATTTCATTATTCATTAACGCATTAATTTTAGAGATAATTTCAAGGAAATCTTAATCAACCTTAGTTCACACGTGAAGTTATCAACATGTCAAGTTTAGTTTATAATTAATTGTCAACTAGAAACAATGATTTGGATAAGGCTTTAGTTTTCGGAAGTAGTAAGGGCAACCTTCCAAAATGGTATCTTTACTCGTTGGAGAAATACAGAGAATTAACAAAGAGAAAGTGTAGTAATTTAGTGAGTAATAATTGTGCAAATAATTTGATGCACCACATGGTTTTATGCCTGGATGCTCTTAATAGCGTACTTGAAAATCGCTAAGGCTTGGCTTCGAAAGCAAACAACCTTCGACCTAGTAACTGTTGAAAACAGCATTCACAAGTTGGTGTTCGGGTATTCTGTGAACGCTATTCTGTGAACGTGTTCTGATCTGAAATTATTCAGTGGTCACTACCTATACCTTTCAACCAAATTTTTAAATCTACACTCAATTTGTAGAAATTACAGCATGCATTATACCTTTTCTTCACCAAATAAAGTCATGTGACAAAGTAAAATTGTTTTACTTGTTAAAAGCGTTGTGCTTTTGCTAAACAATCTTGCTAGAAACTAAAAAAAGTCGTGTAAGAAATGAGTATACTTACCATTAGTTCAAATAAGCTTTATGTGCTCAATAAAGTAACTGGAATAACAAGCGACGATGACAAGAAAGTTGTGCAATATAATTGATGTTGTTTCGCGCATGACTTTCTTTACTCTCCTTTCTCATACATATTCAATTAGACACTGAAAGTAATCTGGCCCAGTTAGAATAAATCATGGGGTGAAAGTAAGTCTTTTTGGGACACAATTTTCTTAATCTCTATTTCTAATTGTTTTGAATTTCCCTCCTTCCAAGATCACTTTGAATTAATGCCAAGAAGTTGTTTCTTTCAGGGCTTTCTTTTAGGTAATGTCGCTAGAAGTAGAAATTCTAATTAATCATTGAATTTGTATTTAGTGCATAAAATACCCGTCTTTCAATGTTTAGGTTAGGTAAATTAAAGCTTTGAAGAGGAGAGTTTTTGAGAAAATATAATAAAAACAGGTAAATAGAACCTATGCCTCCAGCGGTGACAGTAGTTTGTTTTATTTTAGTGAAAATTGATTAGGGTTTTTTTTCAAGCAGCTGCTTTAAATAAATTTCAACCGAAAAAACGAATCTTCACTTTTGCTTAGGTTCAAAAGTTCGTATTTATTATACTAATTTCCATGTAGTGTTCTATTTTAAATAAACGTAGTCTCCTGCTTTGAACACCTAAGGCTTGTAAATAACTTTTTTTACTGCTACTGCTACAGGTTGAAATAAATAAAATATGACTTCCTCTGCATCTAAGTTTTCTTTGAATTAAGTACATAACACAATTTCAGTAGAACTTCCTCCAAAGAATTGCATAAAAATTCGCTTCTTCAACTTTTACGCTTTTTGTCGTGGACAAACTTTTGTTCTAAAAAAAAAGAAAGGTATTACAAGAATCTCCAAGACAGCTCACGTTGTCGGTGAAAGGTTGAAGCATAGCTGAAAGTGAAACTGTAATTATGAGAACTATTGTTATGTTCCCAGTATGCACGGTTAGTTCTACTTATAATTGCAAAAAGACTAAACATGTAATATACTATATATGTATATAATATACAAAAAGAGACAAGGTCTGCTAGGCAAATTTTGGCTAAGAGTTATGTCTTCCCATAAATCGTGCTACAATAGTTCGCATGTAAAGTGCCATAACGAGACGTTTGACTTTGAACATTTGGGCCACTACATTTTTTTGGAAGCGTTGAAGGAATTGCGAAGTAAATCTTTTTTTTGCACAGAACACAACAACTTCGCCCTGTAAGAGTCTATAGGGAGATCCAATCCACCATTTTAGATTGGTTGGAAATGTCACCTAAGAATTTTCCCGTGTGTGGAAATAAATTTTTATTGAAGTCCTATTCGAACTCCAAGATCTTATATTATTGCTTTTCCCAAAGTATATGCTCTAGATTATTGCATTGTGCCTTGGAAGTTGTAAAGGAAAGACTTATGCCAAACCTAGAGACTGCCTAACCTAAACAGTCGAATCGAAATCCAATGTGATGCCCGCAATACCCTGCAGCCAAAGTGAAAGCGCAGAAAGTTTTGCTACTTGCATCTTCCCCACTTCTTTCGGCAGTTTGAAAAACATATCAAGGCAATAAATCTTACGTCTGACTTTGGTGATACAAAGTTTGTCGACAATGAAACTACATTCCACGATTCCTCAATTCTTCCCAATAGATTATAGTCCAATTTTTGCTGCATTTCGACCTTGAAATATTGAAAGATTTTTAAAAGTAAGCAAAGAAATTTCTTTCTAATGGTGAACAATTGAACTAGACCAATCATAACTTTTGGTTTCAAGTCCACAACGTACAACACATTAGGGTCAGGGTGTATGTTACACCAAAACATTTCTTGCGTGAAGATGAACAACTTTCGTATGTATGGGTTTATACCAATTAAAAAGGTTCGGTTAATGTTGTTCTACCCAAGATCTGATCCTCCATGCCATATAAATTCTGAATATAATGTAAAGGCAGCGATTACAAATGCAAAGAATTGTATGATATCCCCATGCAAGTGTGGAGAAATGATTCTATTCAGTTAATGAGACTAAATGAAGGATCGCGAATATTATATACTTACTAATTTAAATTTAAATTGGAAGCTTAACTGTATCTTTAACAGTTAGGAACATTAACCTTGGAGCTAATCAAGTTCGTTCTCGATTCTATTCTTTTGAAGTTTGAAGATCAAACCCACTAGTGACCACAGCAAGCTCTTTTAGTTTTTACAACAGGATCGCTTTCGTTTTTTGTTATTTTTAGGTCACAACAAGATTTATTTCACATGATCTTGTTGTCCTGCTAATTTCAAAAACGTCAATGCAACCCATAATAACCTTGAATTTCACAGTGATTGACTCCCAATCCCTGATCATCAATCCACAGAGGGGCCATGCATGGGGCGTACGAATTTCTTGCATAACCTAAACAAACCTTAAAACATACTTAAGGTAAGTAACGCCGCAATTAGTTTAGCCTCACCCAAAAGTATTACCTTGTTTAGTTGTAAAACACACATTTTTGTCATCTCAAAACGTGTTCAGTGAAAGCCGGTTTAGGTAAGTCGGTTCAATTGTTGTAGTTCGGCAACGAGGTAGGCGTAGGGATACAATAATCCTTCTTAGTTCTACAGATGGCTCGCACAACTGTTGCGTATGACTTGCTCGAAAAACTATTTAGGTAGTAAACATTAGTAAAACCAATCCTGGAACCAATTATAAAGTAGCAAATCATTTTAGCGGTACTACACTAAAAAAATGTGTTGAGCACAAGCTGGTAACTTGTTCAGTTCTATCGGACAATGTATCTAAATCTTTCATTTTACCTGCCATCTTAACCTTTAATCAACACAAGCCATTACTACATACAATTGAGTATGCTCTTGCTTTGCGTATTAATAGTATAAAGCCGCGCACAGTTTTAAAATTTATGAAAATACGGAATTTCTATATTGCAACCATTGAGTTAAAACGGCGAAGAGTCAACTGGGTAGTTAGCCAATTTACTAACATCCTACTGAAGACTATGTTCTGCGTTATATTTAATGATTTACTTTAGTAGAAAAGTAGGCGTGTAAAAAAGATTAATCAAATCAAAACTAAAGAAGGTCGGGGAAAAGGAGGATTTTGGTTGGAAAATAACAAAAACATTAGGAAAGATGGGCTGGAGAGGGAGAAAGCCTGTTTTCTTCTACAGTAGAAAAAACTATGATTCCCAAAGGGTACGGGCTGAAGGGATTGTTCCTTACTAAAAATACATGGCTGCTAAATAAGCGAATCTTACCTATTTGTTATACCGAATCCCAGTGGCACGCACGGTAGGCGCACTACTCTAGATCATATTCTTTCTAGAGACTTAAGCTTTTCCTAACTCATCCGCAATTCTGCCCGCAGACAAGATCAGATGAAAAACAGGACGACAGCTCTTAAGATTAATCGTATAAAAGTAATTTGTCACAAGGGTAAAGCTACTTTTCCAAAGGGAAAACGTGCAGACGGGTTCTTTCCTCTTGAATAAAAAAAATCTCGATCAAAGTTACTACATACTTCAAGAAGGTAGGTTGAAGATTTTTGCCATCAAGCTCATTTCGTTGAGGAATCAAGAAAAGTGAAAGTTGCAACTGGTTTCACTACAAAGTAACAATTTTTATACCAATTTCAACCATGAGATTCCTAATGTTGTGCGTAAAAAACAGGTTGAGTAAAAATATTCTGTTTTATTGCAGTTATGTCGAGTTTTGGATGTAGCAAAATTTGTTGTCGCTAGATTTTACAATGTTTCATCCCCTGGATAGAAACGTCATGTAAAATATGTAAAGGTGTGCATCTTACTTTTCATGAAGCAACTTTATTTGGATTCACACTTTCTTATACGTAAAGTGTCACACAGGAAACCTATACAGCCTGTCGCTTTTATGATTTTCGTTGAGACACTTTCAAAAGATTTCTTAGCGTGCAGAAAGAAAAAGAATTGAAAGTGGAATCTCTTTGGCTTTCTCTAAAACACTTGAACTTTCTCCGAGGTGTTATCCCATTCATCCATTTCTTCCCATCAACTTTCTCTCGACTTTTCTGACTGGCAGAGTGTCGTAGCACATAAGTCATTTACCTTGGAAAGTTTCAAATCTCAACATTTTTCTTTTTGAATTTTTCAACAAAGTTAGTTTCGCTTTGAAGAAAAAAACTAGTGGTTTGGATTCAAAAAACTTTGACAGGCGTAGTTTATCTACACTATTGCACAGGTAAGTCGCACTTTCTGACTTTTTTAGACTACGACAGAGGTGTATAAAGGAAAAAAAATTCGACATTCCTTGACGCCAAAGTTTCACTCACCTCATTCCCAGTATTAAGGGAAGTGTAAGGGACAAAATCAACTTTTTATAAAGAGCTTTCCCTCAAATCTTTCAATATGGTGAAAAAGCCCCGAAACTTTTTGCAGAGAGATTAAGGAGAAAGTCTGTTGAAAGGGTATCTTTGATCTTTAGGTTTTTCGCAAACTATAACTGAATCTTGTCTCGAAGATTCGGCCGTGCAAAAATACGAATAACTTTACCAGCTATAGTTGTACTGTACAAAAGTTAGTACTTATAAGGAGTTCAACTTTGATCGAATTTCTAAAAATCACACTTTTTCTTATCCTTTTCTGTTAACACAGACATGGAAGTTTCTTGGCTACAATTACTTGGTATCACATTAGTTCAAAAATCCAAAAACTTCAGAACTTGCAAATACTTCCGTATAAGAGTCTCATTGAGGTTTTCTGCTGATTAAATGTGTACGGCTACAATAAGAATGAGGTCCTTCATTTCTTAATTTGGCAAGAGGAAGTGGGCTAAGACGCAGAGTTGGTGCGTTGGGCATAAAAGGCAGAAAATATAGTGAAGACTCGACAAGTGCGCTGAAGAAAGTCGTCTTGGAGAAAGTCCTTTTAATCCCTAGCCTCTCCCTTTAGTCTTCTTGAAAGTAAGACATGTGGAAAACAAAGTGGGAGCTATAAAAACACTTAATGGTCCTCCAATAATTACGCCCATAAAACATCCGTTTATCTTCTCCTTGTATCATTTAAATGCTTATTTCAATTGAGCTTCCTCCTGTCCAAAGATCTTTTTGTCTTAGAGGGTGTGAGGCAAATCCTTAGTTTTACTTTTATTCTATCTCAATTCCTACAACCCATTTAGACGAACCTTACGTAATTTCATTACAGAAGCCCTCCTATCTTATGGCTATCAATCAATCACCCCTGAAAAACTCGACCTCATCCACAGCCTCTTTTTTCTATGGCCTAGATTCAGAGCCAACTTTTAAGGCATTCTATTGCTATAACCAGCAAAATAATTCCATTCTACTCTACTATCTGCCAAATCCAAGTAAAACCTGCAAAAATAAAGATTGAACTGAAGGCGTAAAGTACCGAAGAAGACAGTTTAACCAGCGTACCGTATGGACAACGATTTTTAAATGTAACAAAACAAAAAAAACAAAACAAAAAAAGAAATTTCACATTAAGTACACTTGTATAATTGTCAGCATAAAGAACCCTTAAACTGAAGTTAAGTGCAAGCGGCTTTTGTTGGAACGAAATTGTGAGAATTAGTTTTAGTTTTGGTTCACTTTGGCCTAAAATGGGTTGGTTTATTTCTTAGGTTCTCTAAAATGAACCCTGATCGGGAATTTGCTTTTGAAAAAGTTCAAAAATAGTTTTAAGCTATCATTTTAGCACTAGCAACTGGTATTGAAATAAAGAATTTTGAAAAGAATACGTGCAAAGGCATTTATGTATTCGCTTCGAGCGTAAAACTATTATGTAGATGGTAAGTAGTACAACAGTTGGGTTTGGGTATACCTCCTCAGGTGACCGACTTAAAAGTACCTGATTTACTTTGGAGTGCAGTAGCCAAGCTAGTACTACTAAATAAGTTTTTGTCGGTCATTTGCAGAAATGCAATATGTTTTGCATTCTAAGGATTCGTTTTTCAACATTTTAAAAAAATAATACTTTTTAAAGCAAATGTTTAGCAAAGAATGATGAAATATATACGCTTGGGTTCTAACTATCATTATATTTATTTAGTAGTTTGCTGTTTTTTTTTTTGGTCATTTTTCTCTGGTCATTTCTATTTTCAATGTTGTTAATTCTGAGCTGACTATCGGGAAGTGATGAAATTAGTAAGTTTTTTTTGGGAAGTGTGCGTGCATGTATTGAATGTATTATTATTCCTTGGTATAGCGCCCATTTAGAAGTCACTTTGGACCTAACTATCCAAGGTTTAAAGTTTTTGTTAACTTATCAATTGCCAAAGGGTTAATAGATACCGAAAATAGTTAAGGTTAATTAAATTTATGAACTTTCATGGCCAACGTAACAGAACCAGTCGATAACGTTATGTTAGGTTGACCAACCTAACGTAAATGAATGGACAGAATGTCAAATGAATTTTTAAGAAGAATATAATGTAACATCGCACGCCAAATGTTCTGCAGATATAGTATTCAGGAATTAAAACTGAATCAATTAAAAAGCCTGCTACACTCCCTCGAAAGAATAGTGAAAGTTAGCGGTACCATAACTCTATAAGTGATAGGGTAGATTACTTTTAGCGTGTTACCTGTTAAGGTAGGTTAAAGGGATCATAAAAATGACCCTTTCTAAAAACAAGAAATATTACTTAATAGCACTTAAGGGTACCTTAACGATCCACTCTGTACAGCGTCAGTTCCAGTCGGTTCCCTATAAATATCAAGTACAGACATTGGAACTGATCAGTTGAAGTTCGTGCTCTGTGTTGGCTGTGACTTCAACTCCAGACACTGTTCGTGCTAACTTACCAGATGGCTGGACATTAAGAGTGTCATTAAAGTTAGGTTTACTTCTGTTATTTTAAGTTAAAACTTAATAAGCAAATTGAAGAGGCGTAAGTATATTAGACATTACGATAGCTAGATTTGGTAACCAAATCGTCGTAGCTATTGGGTGGTTACTGGTGTCGCCAGTGTACACTAGGTGGGTAGAGGGTGCCATAAACTCTATACTTTCCAAAATAATTTGGTAGTACTGTTCTTCAAAAATTGTCATCCTGAAGTTATTGAATGGTATACCTTATCAACCGACCGTATTGCTTTTTTACCCACCAAGATGGAACGTACGAGTAATATATGGATGATTCAAGCTTGTAACGAACCTAACCTAGCCCCACCTTACCATGTTTACCCGGTAAGTAGAATGAAAGTAAAAGTAAGTCCAATATAAATTTAATTATATACATTTATAACTTTAGTAGCAAGCATGTAGCTAGGCATCGGACCCCTTAATTTCTTAGGTTCAGTTACATTGCAGGGAAATGTCAAGCGGCCGGTGTCGGCCTGGAGGCGTGCAATCTTGCTAGCTCGGCTTCAACCAGATGTTGATCAAATCAGACACAGCTTTTGGCTAAAGATCTAGTCCCAGTACAATTTTCAGTTTTCGGTTAGAGATTCAAACCTCTCCATTATTTTTGCTGACAACTCCATTTTTGGTTAAAATTAGTTGCGGACCTTTTGGGAGTTGTAAAGGTCTCATCTCTGAACCTCCAACAGTCAGTTTCGGTCTGACATTACCTTCTAAGCCGAGATAACTCAAGATATGAAAATATAAACATTTCTATACTGCAGGTGGCGCAAACTGTCCAGTTGAGACGTGACGAGAAGTTGGATGCGGCGGCGAGAAGGCTTCGACAAATGAAAAATGATGTTATGCCCAAAGCAAAAACCCAACACAAATGACACGGTTCATTTAACGAAAACATACGTAGGGTGATGACAACAATTAGGTTTACGTTTTTATTTTGAGTTTGGACACTACATACTATAAATTGCTATAGCTCTTCTTTAATCTAAAAGTTTTCTTTCCAAGCTAAATACTCAAGTGAAATATTAACTTTGACGACTTTGACATCGTTTAAACTTTGTCTAAATTTAACCTGAATTGTAGATACGTCTGTTGCAATGAGCGCTTATGGAAAAATCACTACAAACATTTTAGAAACGTACGTAATGAAAGGGATCAAGAAAAAAAAACAATTTTGTAAAGGAAACTCTAATGGATTAAACTTAATACGAGTTTAGTTAAAAGAAGTCAACCTTTTATTTTTTTCTTAGTAATGAAATAATTTTCCACTTCCAGTTTAAATCAGTAGTTTCACTAAAGCCGGAAATGAAACAAAAGGAAATGCTTCCTTTCACCGCGAACTTAAACTCCCGCCTCCTCCTCCGCATTTTTTTTCCAAGCCAAAAGTAAAAAGTACGAGCATGCGCCTAAATTCTACTATGGAAATCAAACACAGCAGCTTCCACTTTCTGGATACTTTCTCTTCTCGATATCTCAACGTAACAGTATTGTGCTCGTGGATTTGAAACTGGTTGACATCTAAGTAAGAGTAAGAGCAGTAGTACGAAGCTTCCGGAAAAAAAAATCCGTACGCTTCAGTTGAGTTTTAGTTGGTGACAGTGCAGATTGAAGCTACATAGTCAGCCAAAACCAAGCGCGTCAGTGCAGAAAGGTAAAATTGTCAAGAAAAAAACTTTTCGTCTAGGAATTAGTTTTAAAACCCAAATTTTTTATAACAGTTCCTAATTTACTAGGAAGAAAGTTACATGGGGCGGGAGACAATTTTAGGAATCACTCCACCGCCAACTTTCTACTAATTCTGAAAACAAAAGTTTTGTTTCTCTGTGGGAATTCGGGTCTTTCTTTTTATCTTGTCGGGAAAACCCAAAGTTTGAAAAAACTTGCGTTGATAACTTATACGTCGTTTTCTAACTTTTAATGACGTTAAGAGAATTTGGAGTTTTTTGATTAACCAGACTTATTTTCACTAGCGACTTTTTTCTAGGTCTTTAATGGTTCGTTTTGCACATACAAAAAAGTGAATTCACGCAAAGAAGATTTAAGTGGAGAGTGAGAATGTCTTAAAACCAATTTGTTTTCGTTTTTTTTTTTTGCTGACTTTTCATCTTTGTTGAATATAAAAAGTTTTGGATTTAAAACTGAAATTTTCTCGTGGAAAGTTTACAGTAGAACCTCTCAGAGCAAAGCAAAAGAGGTAATCAAAAAACTTTTTATATATTTTTTTTTGATAAAAAAAAATCACATAAATTTTGTTGTTGTAATCCGTAACGAATCCATTGAGAATTTGAAATTCTTTGAGTAAAGAGATGAACGCCTTTTAGCCTTTGAACTCTTGATTTAATATGAAACTGAAATGAAAAACTGAGCAAAATAAATGGTTCTCCTCATAGTGTCAGCATTTCATCAGCCAAGTTACCATGGTTAAACCAACAAAACTCAAAGTCTAAGGAAATCTACCCATAAAATACGCTTTTCCTTTTATTAAGAACTAAAAGACAAAAAGCCTCTAGAGAAGAAAAAGAATTTCCGAAATGCTCAACGTCTTTTGTCTTTCTTTTGTTATTTCTTTTTTTTTGCAGAAAACTCTAAGACTTTTTTTTTGTCTTCCGGAAGTGACTTGGTGTGACTTCCCAAGAGACTTTTCTTTCCATCGTCGCCGCAACCTCTGTCCTTCTTCCTTCTCGAAATAGTGCTTTCCCTCTCTAAAATTATTATTTGCCTTCCGACTCTTGTACCACCAAATCCTCAACTCTTTTTTTTCTTCTAAGAGAAATATCAACTAGTAGTCATAATACTTTTAGAAGACTTATATAGGATTTATTTCTGCCTTCACTTTTACTAGTAAAGGCCAACGAGGCGGATGAGATATTTCCCCACTAGGGAAAAGTGATTTGATTGCTTTCCCTTCCAAAGTCAACCTTACTGTCGGTGAAGTTTACTCCGATTTTTTCCATTTTCAGAGTTGGCGTAATAAGGTGAAGACCCACCTGTCAGCAGGTTCCCTTTGGACATTTTCCAAAAATAGTTAAAAATCTTTTTTGCCTGATATGTCGAGAAAAACAAGGAGATGAAGTTTTTGGCCCCTTGACTAATTGTGTTGAAACAGTTGAAGCATAAGGAAAACGAAGAGTGAAAGTCGTTAGAATGGAAATATCTCTTTTGTTTCCAAATAAAAGGACTTGGGCGTCTATGCTAATGAGAATCCTTGAGGTCCTAGAGGATACAAATGTTTTAGAAGAGTTGAAAATTTACACATGGATCAACATGGATAATGAGGAAGGACTTTTTTTTAAAAAAAAAAAAAGCAGAAGAGGGGTAGTATTTCCTTCCTCGGGCAAAAACTTTGTGCCAAGAGCTTTCTCTTTTCCCTTTGTCGCCTTCGGAGCATGAAGACGAAAGGACTAGATAAATACCGTGTTTCATTGACCTATGCCTCACTGGGGAACATTTTTGATTATAAATATTCAAACACTATAATGATTATGTCTTTGAGTAAGCACAAAGTTTGTTCGTAATTTTCTTTTTAAAAAACTGACACGGAAATATTGAAATTTTAGTTTTGATGGCTCTGTAAGATTGAAATTTTCATTTCCTCTCGTTTCATATTTAATGGAAAATATGTCTGTGCGTGTCTTTTCACCTTTTCTCCCAGTTAGTTTCTAAAAGGAATGCTTAAAGGCTCGAAGCAACGGGATCAATATGAGAGATTAAATTTAACTTGAATTTAATGCTTTGCAGGTTTTTTCGAGAAAAAAAAACTGGAACAAGACGAAGTCAGAGAAGAAAAATTTGGCAGGAGACTAGCGATATTCAATTTGGAGCGTTGGGGAAAGTAGAGCGCAGTGTACCTTATAGCCTAATGAGACTCTCTCTCAATGAGCCAAACCTTCTGCTTGGCTAAAATTTCGACATTTGGACAAAGTGAATTTTTTCTCTAGGAACTTTTTCTAGTTGAGACAAGACTCGTTTTGTGTGCTCCTGACCCGTAGTGAATGAAGTCTTAGCTTGTGACGTGCGTTTGTGATGTTGGTGAAAGTGCAAGGAGAAAACGTGATGCGTACCTTTTTCTTATTGGAAGGTTACTGAACAAAATTGAAAGTAAGACTCGGTCATATAAGGCCTATTGAACCAGTCACGTTTTGAGTAACAATGTTCACAATAATGAAACAAGTCAACGGTTTTCACATCTTGAGCTTACTTGTCTGGGGAATTATTCACGGTAAGTCAAATGTTGTGTCCATTCAATTGTTCTCTAAAAAAAGTTTGCAAACTTTGTCTTGGTATCCTCACGACTTGCCGAGTATCTGCAGTATCAAAATCAAAGCAACAATTTATCGCATAATTGTTCTAGGAGAAGATTAACGCTTTTCTAGTAAAAAAAAAACTGTCAGTAAAATTAAATTTGTCGAGTAACATTACGTGTTTTATTTTAACGTTTCTTCATCACAGTCTTAAATAAAAGAAAGGATAGAAAGATCAAAAAGAATTTTTTGAAGAGGTTCTGAAAAGAGAATGAGATGAAGGGAGATGACAAGAGCATTAAATGAAAAGTCTACGTGGAGGAAAAATGAAAAAAAAAACGGCCAAGGGAGAAAGTCAAGAGATGTTGACTCGTAGCACTTTTTAATGTCGTCGAGCTTAAGAACGCGAACTTTTTTTTTTCTTCTGGATATTCTAAAATTGTGAATGTTAGAGAAGGGAACGGGATGAAAGTTGCCTACGCTTGCAAGTCGACCCATTTGTTATGGACGATTCAACTCATAACCAACATTTTCCCTTTTTTCTGTTTGCAAAGCTCGCAAAAGTCTCGAGGGAAAGGGAAAGTCAAGGAAAATGAAGGAATTTGGGCTTGTGTCGAGGTTCGCTGGCTCATTTTCTATTCTGTTGAAGAATCCTGACCTTTTATGAGTCTATTATATTTTACTATTAGTGCAGGGAAGGCAGAGAGGTCGGAAGATGATTTTCACAGAAGAAAAAACTCTATTTTTTTTTTAGAATTTTACTTTTTTGAAATGAAAATTCTTGCCAGAAAAGTTTTATCCTGTTTTCTTCTCTCTAAGGAATTTCAGGAGTCAGTGTTTTCATTTTGAAAACTATAGTAGACAGAATTGTTTCCGAAGTAATTGGCATTTTGGCATAGTAAATTAGTGTTAACAATTTAATTTTTCGGGTTATACTTTCCTCCTCTTCCTTCATTAGTTTGTAAACTATGCGAAAATGCGTTGCAGTGCAAAATACACATAGTTACTTCCTCGTTGAGGAATACTATGATTAATTTCAGGACGTGAGTAATGAATTTAATTATTGTATTTTCAATCCAATCTTTAGAGAAGCATAGACCTTAGCCAAGACCGGAACGGGTCGATTAAGGCCTTATCCTTGTGTCTGATATGTTCTAATCACACAAAGTGCTTCAAATTGGCTACTCGCTTCTCTGATTGAATAAGTGTCAATTTGAATTGTCATTTTCCAAAGAGTTGCATTAGGGTTTTGAAATTATCAGTGGGCTAATCAAAACTGACTTATAGTATCGATGAAATGAAATGATGAAGTTGAAAAATGAAAACGAATTATAGGCGATTAATCAACTGCATTGCGTTTGTATTTTTATACTCTATTGAATTTTCAAATTTCAGTGCAAAAAAGCAAAAAAATACCTAAACTTAGGCAAGTTGTCAAGATTGGTCAACTCTTTGTCCGCAACTTTTCAGTTAGTCAAGTCTCGAGTCCCAAGCGGAAAGCTATTTCTTTCCGTCAAAAATTTTCGGTTTATTGATCAAAATAGAAAATTTGGGCCAATTTTTTTTATCGTGACTATAATCAAAGACAAAAAAAGTGATTGATGAGGATGTGTGTAACGAGGGTCTCGTTACACAATTGTAGAGGAACCATATGGCGACTTAACACATAACGATCACCCTGACTTTCTCCCCCGTCGTTCTAAAGGAAGAGTAGCATCCGTTATCATCAGTGACCTTTCACTCAATGCCCCACACGACAATGTCCCCGTCTTCTGAACCTGCTTAGGACTTTGACGAAGACGGAAGAGGTTGGCAGGTAACTGAATTGAGGTCCTGGACGACGATTTGACAGTCCCCAAACAAACGTTAAAAGTAAAATCAGCCCCCTCGTAGCCAACCTTAAGTTGGACAAGGTTTTAACCCCAAGTCTTATCACTCATTTCGACTTCACATGGTTCCTTTTAGTTTGGTTTCGACAGTTTAATTGCACTCAGTTTCTCCTAAATTAACTTCCTCTACTACTAGATACTTATCCGAAAAGCAAAAGAGGCAATTTTCTTCCTGTCGAAAGTTAGAAACTCGAAAGGCGCAATGTTTCTGTAACTTGTAGCTTGATTATTTTTTGATTAACTGAAACTGCATGGTAAAATTTCTCATTCCCAAAACCTTCAGATTGAAAAGTGGTTTTTATATCTTGATTGCAATTCTTCAACCCTTAACAATAATTTACTCGCAATAGTGATTTGGTTCATTGATGCTTCTTTTATTTATACACTTGTATACAACAACTCTAAAAAAAAAGTTTGATTCCAAACTTAGATGTTTTGTTAGTTTAGGTCCAGGGCATTAGAAATATCACCCATTTTGGATTGAATTATCTGGCTTCTGGCGGTGGATAAACTACGAGTTTAATTATTAATTCTATTTGAGCACGATTTACCCATTAACTGATAGACGCTAGTCTTTAACCCTAGGAAAACAGAGGGGTGAAATTGGTGATAAGGAGAAAGTAAGAAGAAATAAAATCGAGATAGAAAAAACCTCTGCTTTTTTTTAGTTAGCTAAAAACTTTTTTCAAGAGCGTGCGCTAGAAGAAGAGGAAGATGCAAATTATGCATTTGGTTGATTATTAGAAAAGAAAGTTGACTAGTGTAGCACATAAAGAATAGAGAAGCTATCTAATGTACATAGGGAGATTTAAGGCCTTTTGTTCACGCTTTCCTTTGTCTGCCAATGAATTGAGACTCAAAATTCTTCATTTTCTTTTTATAAAAAGAAATTTTCCCTTTTTTCACGGTTTTTCTTTTATCTTTTCATACTTTCTCTCCTGAAGCACGCTAACCCTTTTCAATCTTCCGTGCCACTTTAAAATATTCTGACATTCTTTTCCAGCCGACATGAGGCACGCGTTAGACACATTGAAGAGTCCTTATGATTAGCACTACAATACCCGGGTAAAAACCCTTTTCTACGGTAAAAAAACGAAGAGTGAAAACGTGTACGTAATGAATAAGAACATGAAAACGTGCATAAAACAAAACGATCATTTAGTACGATACCTTGTTTTTATTAGTTAGAAGCTGTACTTTATTAAATTTCAAGTATTTTGAACTTTTCAAGTTTTTGGTTCATAGCAAATAAAATTTATTTCTCTAATGTTTTTTCACAAAATTGAATTCCTCGAAAAATATCAAATTGTTTACAAATGCACTTTGTTCCTAACCAAATAAATCTGATAGATCAGAGAGCTTTTATTAATATTTTCATGGAGATTTTGCTTTTATTTTGGTATTTACTTAAACTCAAGTTTTCAAAGTTGATAGTTTTATTATAAATTTTTGGAAGACTGTTCAAAACTATAGTTAGTTTACATAGAAGAATTTTTTAATTTTCGTCAACATTGGAGACGCATAAGACTTCTGGTTGTGCATATATCCCTTGCGGCTTTTATAAAATTATAAGTTGTATATATTGTTTCGAGCAAGTTTGTTCAAGCCTAGAATTTGATTGTATTTACCAAAACTGCGTGTCTCTTTTAGAATAATAGTTGTTGAAATCCTTTTGTTTCCTATCCATTGGCGTTTCCTTCACTTAAATCAATAACCTTTTGTTCTATACCATCATCATCTTTATCTCTGCAAAAGAGCTTCTGTCTCCAATAATATCAGATCTCTCAACCCATAGTTCGAGACGAAGAAAAGAAAGGAAAATAATGTTTCAAGAAGAAAAAGATGACAAGTGAAAGTGGAGAGTAGAATTGGAATCCCATATCTCATGATCTCGTCCAGCATTTTCTTTAGTACATTTCTATAGTACTACTATATGGTCCATTCTTTGAAGATGCTCAAGAATTCTACACGTGGGGAATAGAAACGGAGACAAAAAAAAAGAAAATTGTTACTACTATATGCCTCGTTGTCTTTATACTCCGTAGAAATTCGGCTAAAATCTAAGAAAAAGTTTTAAAAACAAGCCATCGTGAATTCTTCTCCCACGTGGTGAAAATCACCACTTCTATGAAACGGAAATAGATCGAAACGCTTTTGTTTGAGAAGGAATTGGCCTTTGACCTCCCGTCATCAATCAGTTGACATTGATTTTCTACTCCCTAAAGGAGTGTGAGTAGGATTTTATTGCTTTGCTGAATCTCAAAAGTTGGCGCTGACAAATAGGAGGGAATGTCGCCAGGTTCCAGAACAAGACCAAACCAGCGTCCTATTTTTTCAATCCAAGTGTAACTTTCACCCGAACAGGGCGGGTGGTAACATAAGGTGGGAATGGTAACGAGAGGTCGTGATACTCTGTATGCTCCACACCGCAACGAAGGTTAGAACCCAGTAAATTCTAGAAGGAACTTGAGTAATTAGAATAATATGAGAAGCATGGTGGGAATAAGAAGTAGGAGAAAGTGAAGCCTCTAGATTTTGAAATTAAAGAGAAAGGGAACTAGTCCAAACTTGCAATACGCGCAATTTCACAAAGATTAGTAATAGAAAGTGAAATATGGTAAAATAATGTTCCGCTCTCTTACTTCTTCCTATTCTCCTCTTTTCCCAATGTCTTCCGAAGCGTAGGTTCCGGAAGTCTTTTGTATGACAGGCGGCCTATTTATGTGAAACGAAATTCAGTCACTAGGTTTCTCTTCTTATATGAATCCCATGTCTTTCACAGACTATACATTCTACCTCCTGAATTGTGGAATTCGGATACTATCCATTATTTCTCCAAATTTTGAATTCAAAATGCATCCGACTCCCATTGAATTGTCTCGTTCACTAAAAAGTGAAGTGGGCGAAGACGGTGGTCTCAAGGGTTTTAAATCCCTGCTGCAAATTCAGACCAAAGTGTTCAGACAACCAGAACACAAATAAATACATTCCTTTTTCACGGAGCAAACAACCTCGGTTAGGATTAGGTTTTAGCTAAAAATTTTAGAAACAAAAATGTTCAATCAAATACATCAAATATAAGCTGACATTGAAAGGACTTATGAGTTTTTTTTTTTAAAAATTTGCTAAAAGTAAATTATTATAAAGCCTTTAAAATTGTTAAGGTTTTAGGAATGCACGACTCTCAGTTTGAATTTTTTTTTGATAATCAGGATATGAAATCTCTTTGATCTCAGTTGTTCGAAAGTAACTTCTATCTACTTAAAAGTCGCAACATTTTTTATTCTAAGGATTAAATACTTTATCACGCCTTCTTTACAATTTTTTCATTAGATTGATCAAAACCAAGCGGTAAACTTAATGAAAACGTGAGACCAGACGGTTCAACCTTTGATCGGAACCCTCGAAATAGGCTCAACTCAAGAATTTTTTACTGCCATAACTTTCAAATTTTTTAAACTTATCAATTGCGGAGGATTTATAGAGGTTTTGCCACTTTCTAAGTTTTAAAGCCTCTCTTTTATAATACCCAAGAAGCTGAAAAGTTGGGTTTGGAAACTTTGAAAGTATAAAAAAATCTTTTCCTCATAAAAAAAATTAATTTTTAAATAAAACCGCCTCATATACCTTTCAAAACCTTAAGTTTTGTGTGGGAAAAAGTTTTAAAAGAAAAAGTATCGTCACATAATGTCAAACTAAAACTGACACCCGTCGTTTCAATTTCAGTCTGAAGTGACAAGGGTAAAGGGAAAAGAAGAGGAGGTGAATGAAATCTCTGCCACCAAAATTCTTCTACCGTACCTCAACTTGGAAGCATATGGAATGAAGTGGGTTCTAAAGTGTGAATTTAATGGTAGGAAGTGTTCTATAAAGGAAAGATGAATATTTCTCCTCTGGGTTCAACATGGAAGAACTCACAGTGGAGATTAAGTTTAGTCGAATCGAAAATTTTGGAATGTTGAAAGTTTTCCGTAGAGAAAGTGTAGCTCAAAGGCTTCACTTTCACCACTATTCCCAACCACCACCTTTGATTTTACCAAAATTTATAACCAAAATGGCAGACATTCTGTTTGGGTTTGTGGAAACTTGAAGACTAGAAGTGCTTTTGAGATTCCGGTTTATTCCCTATGGCCCTAAAAAAAGTTCTCATTTCTAAAACCAATTTCTCTACCGTTAGTTAATTTACTTATTAGTCGGCAGATCAAAGTCTCACATTTGACGAGAGAGCTTAGGAAAAGAGTTAATACTTTCAAATTTTGTGCCAATGGATGAAACTACTGAGAACTTTCATCATGTATTCTATCTGCATAACTAAAAGACTTGTTTAAAATCCTTCCCTAAGGCTACGCATGTTAATTTGACGTAATGGACGGAGAAAATTAGAGTCTTTTGATACTATAGAAATTTAATACAACTTTTACTTGGTTCATTTTATAGGTAAATTTGTATCAACGCGTGACAGGAGACGAAAACGTTTGAAATTCAAATGGTTTCAATAAAATAAAATTTTATAAAGAATTTCTATGATTGAATCTTTTGAAGCCAGTCTTTTTTGTAGAATAACTCAAATTTGAAAAAAAAATGCTTAATAAACTCAATTTCTAGGTTTTCAAATAAGTTTGTGCTTGTTTTCAATAAAGTTCTAAACTGTTGTGCCGCTTCAAGACACATTCAACGTTGTCACGAGTAAGTGCGAGGGGGTGAGGTAAGTGAATGAATTTTGACCCATGCCTTTTACATTTCCTTTGGTGTTGCCAAGCGATGCAATTCTGTAACGCTTATTGGAAATTTTGTGAAGCGCGCCGTTACCGCGCGCGGTCTTTATTGCACATACTTTTGTCCAAAGTTACTTTTTTTTTCTTGTCATTCAACTAACCCAACGAACCAACCCCTCCTGACAACACAAATTGAAAGTGGTGAAGGATAGCGGTAAAGAGAAAGTCCTTGATTGAAGTTTTTTTCCCTGAACCTTCACTGTCCAACTTTCTCCTTCCAACACTTTCACTTTTGGTTCTTCTTAAATGTATCCTTTTACTAAAGGCCACCGTGCGGATGAGCAGATACAAAATACTAAAGTGGTATAGTGATCCCAATGATGCCAAGTGCCTAAGCATTTCCTTCTTTTTCTTTTTTCCAGCTTGACAGAAATGCATTAGTAGGAACCCTCGTAAGTTTCCTGGCTCTCTTGCTTTTTTTTCTAGAATTGGAATTCCAGTGACCATTTCTAGTACAACTTGGACAGAATGGAAATAGAGACGCAAGCGCCAAAACATGGGTTAAACGAACACAATTTTTTTTTTGACTTTTCTATACATGTTACTTTCTCTAGAGCTATTGTTGTTTCCCATGAGGGAATGCCCCGGTTTCTCTTTTAGTCTGAAAGGAAAAGTTAATTAAGTCCCATTTCCAAAAACCTCGCAACCAACCGAAAGTCTTCAGTTACAATTATCATTATGTAAATTTTGGTTCTAAGGCATCTTTCGTTCTTTTTGCTTACGCTTGATTGAGGTTACGACAAAAGAAGCGTCTCTCAATTCAATTTCTGCAATATACTTACGACAGGCTTTCTTGCGGACTCAGGGTTTGACGAATGTTGAGTCTCCAAAAAAAAGTAACGAATTCCTATTTAAAGAATGGGCCTAGGCTGACAAATTGGCGGAAGGATCCTTTTCATCATTTGAGGCCACGCGCCACGAAAGAGAAAGTAGGTGGGGTTTCGGTGAAAGTGGGTAATGAAAATCCGGTGCGTCTAGAAAAAAGGTCTGAATTTTGTGGTAATGGTCTTTATAGTTATTCATGAATCTACGCATCCTTTTCCGTTCTGCTTCGACTTTCACTCCTAAAATCCAAACTGGACTTAACTTATACTGGACTACTGGATCTACTAAACCCGGGCAATAAGACCGAAAGATTTATTGAGTTTGTTCCGACTCGCCTTGACTTCAGAATTTAATACAAAGAAGCTGGTTTTTATTTTTTTCAGGTTGAATTATCAACTCCCACCCACTACATACTTTCCTCCGTAGATGAAAGGTCAAAGAACTGGTAGGTTAAAGGGCATGTGTATCAAATGAATAAAGAAATTAATTACACCGCAGCAAATAATTAACTTTTAAAGTTCCGCTAACAGAATTTTGTGGTTTTGAGGGTTTTAGGTTTTCAAATGTTAATGTTGACTTTAAGCCTCACATAGTCCCTTGTGTTTTTCCTCATACGCGGTCGCAAAATCTGTAATTTTGAAGAGAAAACTATTTTACGAGTTTGTCCTCAAAAAAGAGAAAGTTTTGAATTGAAAAAAAAAGTAAAAAGCTGTTAGTAAAAAGCTTGTCTTTGTTCGAACACCCGAGTGAATTCGTATAGAAGCGATTGGTCTAAAATGTGAAATTCAGTTTTTGAAAAAGACGCATAAAACTTCCGTACTGGGGTTTTGTAAAAAAAAAAAANTTGAAGAGAAAACTATTTTACGAGTTTGTCCTCAAAAAAGAGAAAGTTTTGAATTGAAAAAAAAAGTAAAAAGCTGTTAGTAAAAAGCTTGTCTTTGTTCGAACACCCGAGTGAATTCGTATAGAAGCGATTGGTCTAAAATGTGAAATTCAGTTTTTGAAAAAGACGCATAAAACTTCCGTACTGGGGTTTTGTAAAAAAAAAAAGAATCTAGCTGAAATCGATAGGGAGACTAGTTTAATGTTACAAGGACCACATTTTCAATCTCTCTCGACCAACAAATGTCACGACTCGCCAATATATTTTGGAAAATCACAAAAATTTCTCTCATATTTTCACTTTAGCCCTGAAAAAAAAGAAAAAGGAATATGCCGATTTTCTTTGGGTTAGTTCGCAAAAAGTTTTTTTTTCGCACACTCCTTTTCTGAAGATCCTTTTCTGTATGACTTATACTTTATTTTCTTTCCAACAAAAAAGGTCTTGCTTTCACTTTCACAAAAATGTGGAAATGTCATTTTCTTTCCTCATAACTTTTGGTTTTCATTTTCTTGGGGCTGTGTAGTGTGTACATTATAAACTACACAGCCCAACTTTCTCTACCCAATGATGAACGCCCTAGAGCAATAGAAGCCTAGATCTCTACTTTTCCGTTTCATTTGACAGTAATGAAAATACAAGAAGAAACGCCATGAGTTTTGCTGGAAGGAATTAATAAAATTTGGCGCCCTACTTTTTTTTTTCGTTTCAAGAATTGACAGTTTGACGAGTTGAAACTTTGACACTTTTCGATTCCCACATTCCACTAGATCGGGGAAATAAACTAGTTCTCTTCTACTAGTTGTGGCATTTCTCAAATTCAATAATAAGGTTCAGAATCCTGGATTAAATTGAATAAAAATAAGAAACAAGTGACAAACATCACTGTCAGTTGTTTCTATATAAAAACGCTTCAGCAACATCAATTCTAAACAGCGTTTTAATAATTTCTCCTTAGATCCGTAAATGTCTTAAACTGCCGCCACATATCCTAAACTCAAGTACGAATTATACGTTTTTGCATTCCTTAACTTCTTTACGACCATGAGCTATTTCCGACATTCAAAAGTGGCGCAAACTTGTACACGCGCCAAATTTGTTCGTATGCCTCGATTCACTTCGCCTTGTTATCTCGACCCTTCATGCCCTAAGTGTCAGGAAATTTTTGAAGTCAATTTTTACGTCGTAGGGAAAAATGAGCATGATAGTTGCGTCCTAATGTTGATGACCAACGAGTACTAGTCCTTAACCACTCATCCAGTTCCATTCAATATTCATGCTCGAATGAACGCGAAGAGGTTTGCGCTTTGAGGTTTTTCACTTTCGTTGAAATAGTTAGGTGTATAGAGACCTTCCAGGACAGGAAACGAGGTCTCTTGTAAAACGAAACGATGTCTCCTACGTCTTTTGTCGTCATCCACCATTGACTAGTAGGAGAGCTTAGCCCTCTGGGAACCCAGTTTCCTCTTTTTTTTGCCATATAAAGTAGGTATAACATAGTTGAAAAACCAAATGGCCTACAAATTGTCTGTGAAAATGAGTTAGGAAATGGGTACGAAAATGGTGGAAAATGCACGCTAGAGTTATAAATGACTTGAAGATTTGGTAGTGTAGGTACATGGAGGAAACCGAGCTGATTGCTCAAAGCGTCCGCCCTACTTTTCAATTACCGGGTGCGTGACGTTGGAAAATACGAAAAAAATTGGTACAACACTATAGAATTCTCACGGTAGTAAAAGAAAAATCTGATTTTAGGTTCCGGCTGTTGACCAAAGTTACGAGTTAGTCTCAATCACTTTGAAGTGACAGTAGAACTTGTGGATTCTTTATACAAATCTATCTATTGAGATCACTTTGTGATTAATGACATTTTATGCTGAAAAGCTGTTACTAATATAACCTCCGGAACTGAATGCTAATGTAATTAGGCCACAATTTCTCATGAAATTCTTATTACTTTTAACTTATTACTTTCAAATGTCTAAAAGTCCCATTTGGTATGAAGTTGTTCTGCCCGCAAGATCTGTTGTCTCTTATACTTTCCTAGAAGAAATTTTAATTTTTGTTAAAATTCGGAATTCAAATACTTTCACTAACGATAAGCAGTAGAAACTGAAACAGCAAAAAATAAATGGCTCTTTTGCATTTACAACAAATTACAGCACACTCGACCGTATACCAGAAAATAATTTTCAGGTCGATAAATTTTAATTGAAAACTAAGCCATTTCTAAATTTCCAGGTGTGGAGCCACTGAAAAATGTTCAAGTTGTTGTTCCTCAAACAGTCACACTGGGTGACCAAGCAACCCTTGCTTGTCTCTATGACCTGGAACATAACGAGTCTCTCTATACTGTCAAATGGTACTTAGGCGAAGAAGAGTTTTATCGTTATGTTCCCCAAAGAAGATCCTCGAAGACAAGTTTTCCCAATTACTGGATTGGAAATTGACGTAAGGAAAAAATACAAAAGATTTTACCCCAAAC
Organism: Rambutanura hunanensis; assembly: GCA_019776465.1. Taxonomy (NCBI): domain Eukaryota; kingdom Metazoa; phylum Arthropoda; class Collembola; order Poduromorpha; family Neanuridae; genus Rambutanura; species Rambutanura hunanensis. The sequence continues at coordinate 2,380 of JABASK010000107.1, read as the reverse complement.
AAGAAAACACTCAAAAGTAAGGTGCGATTAGGTGGACTGCCATTTCTTTTCGTTTTTGTTTGTTTTGGATTCAAATAAAATGTCCAGCTGCCCGCATTTCTTTTTTTTTTTTTGAAGTGATATGTGACACGGACGCTTCCAAGCGTAGTTTTTGCTTTGGACACATTGAGAAATAGGACAAATACTGGCAATTTATATAACAAATAATGCTTTCACCCACTTTACTATCTATTGAGTCGTACTAGCACATTTTTTACTTTAACTTAGGAGCCAGGGACAACCACCACGAAATTTCAAAAAATTTAATACAATGAAAAAAAATTATCAAAAAATTTAATCAAACCATATTGAATTTCAAGTTACCAAGTCTCCTTCCGCAAGGCACTGAAACATTTTGTAATTTAAGCTCAATGGGAGGTCATATGAGTGCGTATGCTTTCATCTTGAAAACAATTTTCAAAGTCAGTATTGAAAGACAAGATGAAACTGGGCCAAGTACTTGGCTTTTACTACCGCCTGCTTTCAAATATATCTCTCTCTCTTCCAACTACGTTATATACAAACTGTACTTTTGGTTTGACTACAAAGCACATTTTCCTAGTTTTTTCATCCGTGACAAAAGTTTGCGTAAAACTGAATTCATTGCGTTTCACCATTTTTTTTTCTTTTTTTTGAAATTTAAGTCTTTGTTCTTTGATCTCTTCTTTCAGAAAGAAAAATCGGATGCTCACAACGTCTTCCTCAGGTAAATTAAATCTAAATTTTCAAAACTTACAAAAGGTTACAAATTTTTACATTTTACTTGTGTGACAGCTCCTAAACCAAACATCAAATTAAGCAACTTTTATTTATTTTGTTTTTTACAAAGTTCTAAATACTTTCCTTCATTAAAATGACTATGAATTTAACAGTTCCGTCCGTCACGAGCAAAGTGGCAGTTACAGATGTGAAGTGTCAGCAGATGCCCCATTTTTTGACACGGACATGAGAACTTCTCGTATGACTGTTGTTGGTAAGGAAATGTTAAACATGTTTTAACCTTTTGACCTTTTTTCACGCCGTTTAGTTGAGTAAGAGTTCGAGTAGAAGGGCAGAGCTCAAACAGTTTTTTGACATGGACAACTTTTCCCGTTTCGCTAGACTGAATTGAATTTAAATCATGTTCCTTCGATTCTCTAGGATTTGCGTAAGTGGCAATGAAAAACTTTGAAAGGATGTTTGAGCTAGAGTGGCGATTATGCCGAAACGGAGAGTAAAAAGTGGTTCTAAAGGCCACATCACTCCATAAAGAAAGTTCAGAAATGTTGAATAGAATAGTAGAGATGCGTTATGTTAGATATATGTTCCCATTTACATAGACACACTTACGGGCCAAGTGGGATAACATAGACGGAAGTGTGATGTCTTTTGTACATGTTATCTCTACCACATATTATGCACTAGACTATTCAATCGACCGAACCAAAATTTTACGAACATTAACACTAGGATGTGGACGTCTAGTTTTTTTCCTCGTCTAAAACGACCTAAGTATTACTGCCGTAACCTCGTTTTCGTAGAGATACGAACGTTGGTTGAAATATAAAAATCCCCGAGTTTGTAAAGGGTTTTTTCTAAGACTTATTACCCTTCCCGGGTGAAAGATAAGTAATTTTCTTACTCCACAATTCCGAACCACATACAATTTCCTATCTACCCCGTTGAACAGAGTCTATCCATTTTATCCTTTTTCCTAGATAGACAAGTCGAATCCAGTTGATATCTCGGTCATTCAACTTACTCTTAACTCCATAGTAGGCTGGAATGCGATCAAAAGAAATTGAAACAGCAGATTACTTTCACCAAAAACCTGTACATAGAAAAAAATTCATGACACCCATAACAACTTTCAATGAAACAAGGAAAAAGGAAAGACATAAATTTGGCGGATAAGTGGTAATTGAAGTATATTGTTATTAATGTAGCCAAAAGATTTTCAACGTGAACATATTACTTGTTAAATCTTATTAAATTGTACATTTCACAGTTTCTAGTTTTCAAAATTCATTTTCAAATTATAATTTTACAGTTTCAGTTTTGGCTGTTCCAAAACCGTGACCATGCAACTACGAAATGAACATTTCAAAAATCAAATGGTTGAAATTTCAGTGAAGTTAGTCGGTTTTTGTAGTCAAGCTTTATACACGTTCACGTAAAAGTTAACATCATGATAAATCGTCTATACAGGCTTCACCGAATCGGCAGAAAATCGTCCACAACAAAAAAAGGCTTGAAAAATGCTTGTCGACCCAAGTGGCCTTCTTGGTTATCTTAATTGGCTCATGTGTCAGAGCCTAACGACAGTGTCACTTACTGACACATTCTCCACTTGGTGAACTGG
>JABASK010000106.1:0-28614 GCA_019776465.1 Rambutanura hunanensis | reverse complement strand
AGTAAAATCCACTGGTAGATATTAAAGTAGCAGTAAAATCCGGCTGAAATAAAGTTTGTACAGGAAGGCATAGGGTAGCAGTAAAATCTAATGGCAGAAACTTTTAGCAGTAAAATCCGGCTGAAATAAAGTTTATACAGGAAGGCATGTGTTCGCAGTAAAATCCACTGGCAAAAACTTTATCTCATCAGTCGGATTTTACTGCTAAACGTTTTTGCCAGTGGATTTTACTGCTAACACATGCATCCCTATACCAAATTAGATTTCAGCCGGATTTTCCTGCTAAAAGTTTCTTCCAGTGAATTTTACTGCTAACACATGCCTTCCTGTACAAGCTTTATTTCAGCCGGATTTTACTGCTAAAAGCTTTTGCCAGTGGATTTTACTGCTAACACATTTCTTCCTGTACAAACTTTATTTCAGCCGGATTTTCCTGCTAGTTTAATTTCTACCAGTGGATTTTACTGCTAAAAAATTTACTGCTAACTTCACACTTTTACTGCTACTGCTAACTTCACGCACCCGATTTTGAGATATGTCCTTCTTCGGCGGAGGGTCAGAACTTTTCTTCCCATAGGCATCTACCCGCTCGAAAACCTTTAAAACCGCGGTTTTTGCCGTTAATTTCTGTATTATTTTTTTTAGCGAAAGCTTCGCGCTGTGAATGCGTTAACAACTGGTTTTCCATCGCTGTCGCATGAACAGGCTGGAGCTGCCCTCCACGCTTCAAAGACTTCAATCCCATTGGAATCCGAAACTATTATTGAATTCCCTGAAAACTCAACTGCTGAATTAAATTCTTCTTTTGCCACGGTGAGTGGTTGTGAGCCCAGTAATACGTCAGTTGATGAAAAAATTCAGGTTACCGAAAAACCACCCACAAGAACCCTGGAAACTCCATCTGAACTTAAAGTCATTACTGCCACTCGTAATGAAGAAACACAATTAATCAAAACTGCAGAAGAATCAGTGACATGTGGTGTTTCGCAACCATTAGCTGTGTCTGACGATGACTCCAACAAACGTACCCCGGTCAAAGTACAAGAAGTCAAAGTAGAAGTTCATTCAAAAACCACTAGTATTTCGGACGACAATTCTACACCGGAAGATATTTATGAAGAAGAAATAACAAGTTTCAAGGTAGAAGAAGGAGTTTGTGTTGCTGGGTTGGTGAAAGGAGAAAGTGTTGACACAGGGCGACGACTGCCTGCACAGGCTGAAGAAACATCGGAATTCTCTCAGCCGAAACACCCACCGACCACAGATGAAAAAGTTGGCGTTATGTTGCATCACACAGAAATTGGAGAGCCTGGAGAAACTAATGGAATTCACAGAGTTTGTCCGGAGCCCACTCACAACATCTCAAAACGTTTAGATGGAAACGACGAAGCATATATCAAACACAATCATCATTGTAAAATGGAGAGAAAAGCACCTTCAATTTTCGATCCGTTTGAAGTTGCCGTATTCAAGACAGATGAGTTTATTGTACACGAGAATGAAGCCTTGACAATATTCACGCAGCAGCTTAGAGATGAAATCATAAAGGAACAGGAGCAAATTGAAGAACTAATCCGAGAAATCCAGGAAGCTAGCCTGAAAGCTCCGAGGTAGTAGATTAGAAGGTGCATACGTGTACAGCTTTGGTGGATGCGAGTAGTTAATTTAATTTTGTTGTCAGAAGCACCTTATCGGATCTTGACGAATTGGAAGTTGACGACCTATTCGGTTTGTGGCAAGCTTTCAAGTTTGAAAATGATACGCTTACTGTAAGTTTCAAGTAACCTCTTGCTACTAAGTGCCCTTAGCGTTTCGTACCATTTTTATTTATACCGGGTAAATTTTTTTTCGTAAACTTCGCGCACTTAATCATTCGATAAGAAAAGAAGAACATCGCATGTGATCTTATGTCGCATGAAATTGTGAACGGGTACGCATCCGTGATTTTCGAGATTTGTTGTGATTTTCTGATTGGAGGATACTTTATGCTAGGATTCGGATGATCGCAGAAGTTAAAATATTTTAACTTTGGTCGCAAGTCGTACGTCTGCATCTTAAGTCATTATTGGACGCAACGGCTGGCGGGAACTGAAGTTTCGTATGTTCCCACTGCAGTCACATGCATCTCGCGAACCTTCGGTGCAGTTATTGGGGGCTATGTTGTACGCCAGCCCGCTTTAAAAACGCTTTTTTGAAGTCGAGATTTTTTTAAATAGTATTTTGGGTCTAAAAAAATTGAACGCGGATTTTGTCATCGCCAAATTTTTGTGGGAAGTTAGACTCATAGGCGATCCAGCCTAAGCCCAAGCAGGCAGCCATTGCTGGCGATCCTAACCTAATACACTTAAACGTGCGCGAATTGAAATTTTTATTTAGGTTTATATAATAATTTTTCATAAATCTTATACAGGAACAAGTAATGAGCTTGAAGAAAATGGTGGCAAACAGTCGATTGGAAGAATTCAAACTATTAATCCGCGTCAAATACTTTCAAGCAAACGCGAATCATCTCCGTGATAAAGTGGACATTTTAGAACCATCCAACGTCGTCACCAGTACTTGAACTTGAATAGAACCTTGGTTCTCCAATCAATTTTTTTCTCTAAATTATGTCTAAATTAATTAACGTCCGGTGACCCGGTCTTTAATAGCGCCCTGTTTCGTTTTGGGTCTAGCAGTCCCAGATTTTAATAAGGCCTCGGGGAGTTAATCAAAGATAAAGATTTACGGTATGTAAGTTCAGAAAACGTCAAAGTTTCCACGTGACCTCAAACGACACCCTCTTTAACAAAAATTAAAGAGTCCATGAATAAAGGAGTCAAGGGTTAAAGCTAATTGACAAAACTTCATTTGTCATGGGAAAAGAAAAGAAAAGTGGATAGATGTTCTTGAAGTCAAGTCATTATTTGAATGAGGCAGCTTATGCCTTGTGGTGTTGTGGTTAGTTTATTGACTGTATTGAATGAGAGAAATCTTTAAAAAATTCCCTAGGTTCCGTGTATAATAGATATTAATATTGTGTTTGATGAGAACTGAAGATGGGGTGAAGGTCATTGGGTTAAGGTCACATCTCTCCACGAGGAAACTTGTTTGGATCTAGTTCATGTAAAAAGGAAGTTGTAAATTCGTTGGTGGGTCTTGTGCTTAAGTGAAAGTGGTAGAAACATGTTTTGACCTCAAGTGGATGATTGAGGTCAATCTCAATAACAGTGAATACTTTCCCTTTGATATTTGGACGGGTGAGGGCGTAGTGTGTACGTGTTAATGTTTGAGGACAAAAGGGGGTGTGTAATGTTAAAGGTCTTCTACATGGCAAGACCTCTCCTTCCAACACTTCCCCTTGACTTCACTTTGTGTGACATGATGGTCAGTGGTGGTTAAGGGGGGTTCAGTTGGTGGGACACAGAACCTATAAAAGATCACTATTTATACTCGTCAAAAATTCTGTTCACTTCTGAGTCTGGGCAAGGAGCCACCACTTTACTTCGACCTCCCCGGACTGACGTCCAACAAAATGTTCCTAAAAGTGTCCCTTACACTTTTATCACTTTTCATATTATTTTCTTGGGCACATGCCCAGAGACAACTGGCACTTCCTGATCCAAGGTCATGCACCAACCGTAAGCTCAAACTTTTCCTTCGTGTTTTTACAGTTTAATTTTACAATAGAAAATAATTTCATAGCAAGTAGAATTGATTATAAATTTGAAAGGAGTATAAGGACACTTTTCATTTACTTTGCACGGAATTCTATTCTTGTCTATCATAAAGTAAAAGTATGTTAAATTGTAAATTTGGTACGAGTCCAATAGTAGTTGAGAGATTGAGGTCGTTAGTAATTAAGGAATGGATGGGAAATTCGTCAACACTTTCCTAATTTTAATTTGCTATTCCTTGAGATTTGAATTCTCATTTGTTGCCAATTCACACGAAGTAATTAGTGAAAAAGGAAAGTGAAGGGGAAGTTGAAAAGAATAATTACGGAAAGGAAAGTGTCCCTATTTTTTAAGTCTTCTCTTCAATTACCATCATTGCATCATTCAATTCATGTATTCATCTTCTTTCGACAGGTGTAAGGCATGCAAGTTGGCGTGACCCACGCGGTGTTGTTCACAATTACTTCTTTTCGTGGGAACATGGACCCACAAGGAATTTAGAAGTTGATTGGTTAGATGCTCGTAATATTTGTCGGAGACATTGCATGGATGCAGTTAGTATTGAAACTCCTGCAGAAAATGATTTCATCAAACAACGCTTAGCTCGTGGGCGTGTTCGTTACATTTGGACAAGTGGACGAAAGTGTAATTTTGGAGGATGCAATCGACCTGACCTGCAGCCGAATTTGGTAAATGGTTGGTTTTGGTCTGGGTCTGGAGCAAGGGTTGGCCCAACTAATAACAGAGCAAATGGAGATTGGTCACATACAGGAGGATTCGGGAGGGCACAACCAGATAACCGAGAAATTGCACAGGTTTATAAATTTAACTTTCTAAATCTAAGTGAAGGGTACAAAATTTGCTAATTCTTTATTCGTTTTCTCTAGGGTAATGACGAAGCTTGTCTGTCTATTTTGAACAATTTTTATAACGATGGAATTAAATGGCACGACGTTGCCTGTCACCACCTAAAACCTTTTGTCTGTGAAGATTCCGATGAACTGATGAATTTTGTACGTTCTCGAAATCCAGGCTCGCGAGTATAGTTTCTTTTGAAGAAATGGCTAAAGTGAAGAAATTAGGAGTGGTTACACGACGTGATCAAAGAACTCGGAATATTTATAAACAAATATATATATATATTTAAAGCACGAATGGAGGAAGCCAAAAGTAGCGGAAGTATAAAAAGTAGAAATAAAGTAATTGAAGACAATGATTGGGAGATGATGGCGGAAGTTTTTTTTTAAATTTAAATGGGTGGAGAGGTCATTTGAATGAGCCTTGGTTCCTTCAATTATGATCTTTGTCCCTGGCCCTCACACACCTTATTTCATCAACGTCTCCTTAACCCTTACCAACCTATCGGAAGTCTTCCTTTATTTTGAATTGAATTTCCTGGAGAGTTTCCTCAATCAATTTTGAGTAATTATTGATATTATTAATAATTTGATTGGGACATGTATTCATTCTATGCATTTGTATCTAAAGGAGTGTTCAAAGTAAAGACTCCTTGATTTGATTCCACCTCATGAGGGGTAGCAGTGAGTATTAAATGAAAGGGAAACTGATTGAGAGTGAGTCAGTAAGTAAGTGAGGGTCCCACCAAATAGACCCACCATCAAAAACGTTTTCTTAAAACTCAAGTCAACTTAAACTTTATTAAAAATGACAATTATTGGAAAAGTTCTTCTTTTGTCTTCCTTGGCCCTTAACGTTATTCTTTCCAGCGGGGCTGAAGATGAACCTCGATTTTTGGCGCTGCCAGATCCAGGTAAGTATTCTGCAAAATTTTATTAATCTTATCTACTAATAACGAAAAGTACATCAATTAGTAAATTTGTCTTGAGCAATAATGTGACGATGTGTTATGCTGAAAGAGAGATGAGTAAAAAAAAAGGGGCCAGAGCCGAGAGTGCTTATTTGCGAATTAATGTTGACAAAGAAGTCGTTGTTGCTTCACTCTCGTCCCACTTCTACTCATTTCTCAATTGTCATCCCATCCCCACAAATGTCATCTCATGTCACTTCGTTGTCAAGGAGATTTTAACTAATCCATCACCCACATTACACTCATCATTACCATGTCACAACTTTTTTTAGGTGATGCGTAAAAATTCACAACTTTCAACTAATATTGCACAACTTATACACATCAGTCAATTTTGTCACTTTCTCCAAAGTCAATAAAGAGTTTGGCATAACAAAGCGGATTCTTTGGTTAAAATTATTACTTTAGAAAATGTACTTTAATATTTGCTTGAACATTGTTGATTTTAGTAAAGTGCGCTAAGCGTCCAAAGGAATTTTTCTACGAAGGTCACTGGTATGTCTTTTCGAATAACATTTCCGTGTATCGAGGTCAAGAGGTCGATTGGCTCGAGGCAAGAAATATTTGTCGACAATACTGCATGGACACTGTTTCAATGGAAACTGAAGAAGAAAATAAAGTCATCAGGGTACTGACTTATCATAGCAAAAAATAAAAATCAGGTTGTTTTTATAACTTAACTTTTTGAGTTTTTTTTGTAGGATTTGGTGGATACTCATCATATCAAGTACATTTGGACAAGTGGACGTCTCTGCGACTTTAAAGGTTGACTTTTTAGCAACTTTAAATAAATTTTATGCATTGAATATTATTCATTTTCTTTTTCACTTATTAAATAAATGAATTAAAAAGTAGTTTCTGATTTTATTGTTGATTCGCAGGGTGTTCTACAAGGCCTGATCTTCAGCCAATTAGCGTGAATGGTTGGTTTTGGTCTGGATCTGGAACTAAAATGGCTCCAACTAATTCTACACCGCGTGGTTGGCAGGGACAACCGTGGTCAAAGTCTGGAAATAGTGGAAGACCACAACCTGATAATGCCGAAATGGACATTAATGGAACTCCAGAAAGTTGTATGGCAATGCTCAACAATGTGTACAAGGATGGAATTTACTGGCATGACGTTGCATGCTACCATCCAAAAATGTTCTTCTGTGAAGATTCAGATGAACTGTTGAAATATGTCAGATCCACGAATCCGCAGCTTCCAATTTAATTTTACAAAACTTGATACACTGGATTCGGCTAAATTATTTAAAACGTAATTTCTTCTACGCACAAATGCAGAAACAATAAATATGTGAAATATGGAATATGATTTTATCCACTATACGAGAAAACTCGGCAAAGTAACCTGAACTTTCTCAAATGGTAAAACATCGTTTCTAATATTTTCACCCTCCAAACCCTCATCTTGTGTGAGGAGAGGGTGCATTTTGAAAAGTAGGAAGAATGAAAGTAAGGGGGTTGTTTTTTTGTATTTGGGTAATACACTTTCCTCTCCGAGAAATCTCCCTCTGTTTAGTTGACTCATTTCTACTGGGCAGAGATGACGAGTTCTGGAGGGACTCCCCTCCTTAACTCTACGTCTCGAGGTCATTTTGGAAGTGAGGTCAAAGGCTCTGGTGAGACTGCAGGACTTATTAAGTTATTTGTAGGTCAAATTCCTCGCCATCTAACTGAAGTTGATTTGCGTCCACTCTTTGAACAATTTGGTCGAATTGTTGAGTTGAGTATTTTGAAAGACAAGGTTAGTGGAGTACACAAGGGATGTGCTTTCCTTACGTATGCTTCTCAAGACGCAAGTCTCGAAGCCCAGAAGCACCTTCATAATCAAGTTCTTCTTGGAGGCGTAAGATTTTTTTAGACTTTACTTTTCCTGGTTCACTTTCTCCTTGTCTATCGATTCCATTTGAAGCATGTGCAGTAAATACTTTCTTTCCCCAACTCGCTTACTCTCCTCTCTCCGCCTCTGCCTGTTGAATCTTTAGGTTCTAAGGGACCCTTCATTTACAAGGGATTACAAGTCCCTTTTTTCTGTCCTTACAGATGAACCGTCCACTTCAAGTCAAACCTGCAGACAACAATGGAAGAGAGGGATCGAGCCGTGGAGGTTAGTTGGCAATTGCCTCATGCAAAATACACATTAACTTTTTTTCATAAACATGACCTGTTGCTCATGTACTAACTAGTCTATAGATGGACCCTGTCCCATGACGAAATGATTGGGACTTGAATTTAATTTGATTGTTAATGTTTAATTTTACAAAACAAGTTATTTAAATTAGTAATATTGTTAAATTGATTTAGAGGAGAGAAAGTTGTTTGTTGGAATGTTGTCGAAAACCCAAACGGAAGAAGATCTAAGAGTTCTATTTGGAGTTCATGGTCGAATTGAGGAGTGTACAGTTTTAAGAGGAAATGATGGGATCAGTAAAGGCAAGCACTTTAAATCGCATTTATCCTTCAAAACTAAATAATTTTTTTTTGTATAGGATGCGCATTTATCAAATTTTCGAGTCAGGAAGAGGCAGTGTCAGCTATCAATTCTCTCCATGGATCAACAACCATGACTGTACAAATATTGAAGGTTATAAAATTAAAAAGTTTAATTGTTATTTTAAATCATGAACTTAAATTAGGGAGCTAGTTCATCTTTGGTGGTGAAATTTGCGGATACCGAGAAAGAACGTCAACTGAGAAGAATTCAACAAATGGCGAATTCCATCAACACTTTTACTCATCCACTCATCTACTTCCAACCACAATTTCAACATTCACATATGAACATTCTATCACATCAACAGCAGAGTCATCACTACCTCTACTTTCACCAACAAGTAAAAAAAACCAATTAAAAAATAATAAGTTAAATTACTTAATTGTTCAATTGAATGTTTGATAATTTACACAAACAATTGGAAAATTTGTAGGCGCTTTTGGCAGCAGCTACGGCTTCTCCCTCGCCATCCTCTTGTTCGTCACTTACTCCAAGTACACCTGGAGGACTTACACCAACTGGGCCATTGGGTGGGGCCCTTTTTACAGGAACAAGTGGAGACAGTTCGCTTACACAAGGAAATACACTCATGACCGGACAAGAACTTTTGTATATCAATGACCCACCACCTCCTTACCCACCAACTTTTTTTGACACACCATCACCCTACACTTTTCCTACAAACTTACTCAACGTTACACAACAACCTACCGGTAAGAATAAGGGTTATTATTTTAGAACTTGTGTGAAAACACTTGTTAGAATGAAATATTTCTTGGTGAGGGACAAATTGAACGAAAAATTGAGCTGTGACTAAACTTTCTTTCCTCTCTCTCGTATTTCTTTCTTTTCTATTCTCTTCCACTTCAAATGTTACTCACCTGGAATTTGACTTTTGTGGAAACACTGGGATTTTTGAAGGAGGTTTGGGTGGAGGTGGTCCTATTTCAGGACCTGATGGGTCCAACCTCTTCATCTATCATTTACCACAGGAATTTGGTGATGTTGAACTCATGAGTCTTTTCTCACCTTTTGGTCTCATTCTCTCTTCAAAAGTCTTCATTGACAGATCAACCAATCAGTCCAAATGCTTTGGTAAAACAAATTCTTCCCAATTTCACATTTCACCCTTTCACATTTACTCTTGACATACATTGGGCAAACTGTAATTCATGTGACTGAACGTCAATTTCATTTTAAAAGTTAAATTTATATATTTTATTTAGGATTTATCTCATACGATAACCCCTCATCTGCCCAAATGGCGATCAATACCATGAATGGATTTCAAATTGGAATGAAGAGATTAAAGGTCCAACTCAAGCGTCCTAAAGAGTGATCATCAATCCCTACACATCAATTTATACAGAATCTCAAGTCAACTGCTAATCTCTCCTGAAAAAAAAACTGTTAAATTAAATGGGCTAGTTCTCATATCCTTCAGAAAGAAGGAGAGCCAAGAAGGAGCCAAAGAAGAAAAGAACTTGCCAAAACGTCTGCCGTAATAACATTTGTCATCCTCGAAATGAACTATTTATGAGCTTCTACTCCTGGAATTTTATAAATGATAAAATGACTATTAGAAATTAATTGAGAGGGAAAGTAGGAACATAAAATTACTCTTGTACAAATGTGAAATAAGACAAACAAGTAGAACACAAATCCATCCAACATTCAATTTGACTTAAGAACGACACCTATTATTTTGGAAACAGGGTTGCGATTTCTAGTGATATGACTTTCTCCTCAAGGAATTCAGACGGAGACTAGTAGAAAGAATATTGAGATAATAATCTAACGATTCAAGTACTCTTGTTTATCATCTTGATTGAATGGGTTGAATCCACCTCCACCCTTTGTCATTCCTTGATCTTCCAATCGAACGTTACTAACAAAAAATGGGAATGTTTTTTAAATGACTTATTTCAAAATATTAATATCATCAAGTTTTCATTTTCCATTTACCTGCTAACACGCTGCATTCCACCTCCCCCTGCAAAGTTAAAAAAAATGAAAGAGCTAAAAGTTAGTAAACTTAGGTTAAAGGTAAATAAAGTTGAATTCCCCGAACAAAGCATGTTTTGGAAAGTACCTGGTACCCCATGTGGTGCAAGACATCCAGTTTCCTCTGCAAGATTATGAGGATCCAATTCTGCTGGAAGATCTCTTATGAATCCGCCACTTTCCTTTCGGTAAAAGTTGATGAAGATGAACATTGCGAGAGCAAGAGCACAAAGAGCAGCGTAGAGGCGGAATGTTGTTGTAGTTCCGTAGATGGATACAAATAATCCACCGACAATAGCTCCAAATCCACGTCCTAATCCATGATGGAGAAAGTGGAGGAGTCCTTGAGAAGTTTGACGGAGCTCAGGTGGGGTATTATGAGACAAATATGACGAACAAGCAGCCCATACTGCTGCGTGAGTCAATCCTAAAGAAAACCAATAATTTGTTATCAGTCTGAATTAAATCATACGTCACATAACATAAAAGTGATTCATACCTTGCACAAATTCAAATGGTAGAACCCACCATGGGCTTGAGAGGATGGAAATGTAGAGAAATCGTAGGACATTTAGAAGAAGTCCCAAGCAAAGGACTTTGACATGACCCAGAGATGAAATAAAAGCGGATGAGAAAAAGTAGGCGAAGATCTCAGAAATGTGGTTGATGACAGATGCAATTCCAAAAAGTGTTGGACTTCCATTCAATTCCTTTAATTTAAACAAATATTTATGTTTTGGTTAGTTTTTAAAGTTATCTTTTATTAAATTGTTGATGTTTGTGCCTGAAGATGCCAAAAAAGAAAAGTGAAGATAAGTCCAATTCCAATGCCCATTAGCCAAGCCACTATGAGAAATGCAATGCATGTGGGTGTTTTGAAGTGTTTGACTGAATTCCACCACTGTGTCACTTTAGATCTGTTTGCTTGTGCAAATACAGTGGAATGTGGAAGCCCACTTTCTCTATCTGTATGTTCAATAGATGAAGAAGTTTCTAGAATTGGTGGGACTCGATCCTTAGGTATCATTTCCACGTCCAAGTCAATTCCGCTACTATCAAATGGTCCTAATTTCCAGGCCATCTACAACACAACAAATATCTTATTCTTTTCTTTTACCCTTAGCATTAGGTATTTGATACAGTATGCATAAAAGTTATTTACAATGGTGGCGAGGGACATGAGAACCACGAAAATAGCAAAGCAAACCGTGTAATTTTTTTCCTGAAAATATATTATTAACAAGAATTATTAAAAGATTAATTATGAATTACATGACCACTTTGTAATATTATTGAAAACAGAAGTCTTACACTGCGGAGTTCGCACTTTTTAACGGGAAATGTAGATTGGTCAAGAGCAATGCCCACAAAGAACATTGCAATTGCCCATCCCAGTGATCCAAACATTCTTTGATGACCGTAGCGTTCTGGAGCAGCATCTCCCAAAAATTCCAAGATGCGTCCGTCAAAAATCACAATTGCGGGAGAAGCAAATGTTTCTCCTAGTATCACCAGCATCAGCAAAAGAAAAAAAACCTAGATATTTTACAATTCTTTGAGTTCAAAGCCAAATGTTGATAACTAATGTGTATTTTGTGAATATTATTTCTTTGTCTAAACTGACCTTTCCAACTTCCTCTTTTTTAAAGACGAAATTTGAATAGGAGGGACTAACCCAATTTGCCATTTTTTCAGCGTCATAGTTGATATAGTTGGAGTTAATTTTAAAAGGAGTTACGCCGCGAGGTTCCTTTGAAATTTTACGTTTTCCTCTTATAAGTATTGGTAGAGATTCGTCTATTCCTTCATCAATTGGAACAAGTGGATCAATAGGAAAGTTCCCTTGAGATTCCATTAAGTCTTCCCAATCTGTCTTTCTTTTTTGTCTGTACTGTCCACCAACTACTTCCGGATCTTTTATATATAGACGGGACTTATTAGCACTGATGCAAGCGATGGGTTCAGGTGGAATAGAACCCAAAGGAAAAGTGAGTCCAATCCAACAGAACAAGGACAAGAACATTAGAGCACGCAACTTATTCTGTCTATGAAATAAGAACAAAATTATCATATTTTTTTAAATATTAAATTAAAGTTATAAAAGGAAAAGTTTGGTTTACCTTTGAGCAAAGTCAATGAGAAGTGGTGCAGATATGAACTCAATGATTGGTCTCATACCTGACAATATTCCAGCTTGTGCTCCGTTAAGTCCTGCTTGTTTAAAATAAACACCAAGAAGTGGGAAAAGACTTCCAAATGCAGCATAAAAGAAAAAGTAGAATCCCTTGGCTACAACCAATTCGGGTTCCAATCCTCCCACCAATGTCTCCAATAATTCTGATCTTCCTCGAATTTTCCGTGTTGAGTCCTTTGGTGGAGGGTACTTGTTAAGGTCAATCTCTGGGTAGGCTGAAGGGTCATCTTCGCCCAAGGTTCCTTCGTAGGGTTCCGTCCTAATAGTTGTACTTCCGTAAGGGTTCATCCTGGCACTGATTCCCAACTGGTAATGGAAAGGAAAGAAGAGAAAGTAATGAAATGGATTTTCTGGGTGTTGGTTTTTTAGATCGATACGAGAAGAGAAAGCAAGTTCTTTCCATTTGCTTTCTCTCACACTTTGGTTCAGTACCATACCGTTAGGATAATTTAACATTTAACTTTCACTACATTTTAAATATAGAATTAAACAATGCTAATCTTTTTTTGAACATAATTAATGTTTTTCATGGATAAATCAGACAATTCGTTCTTAGCCAATCTAATATAGACCACTGCCTAAACCTAATCTTTCACTCACGGCAGGCACAAAGAGTAGGGAAACAAAGTGTTTTTGTATGCTTCTCGGAAATCAAAATTTAGTTATTATTGCATCAAATCAAATCATTTGATAAATATGTGTTAGTCGATTAAATTCTCCTCCTTGGAAATTCTTCTTCTTCTTCCTCGTCTTCTTCGGATTCTTCAGTGGTGGTTGATATTTGTTTGGCAGGGAGAGTTGTAGGTTCGGGAGTAGAAGTAGATTTTGGTGTCGTTCTCGTAATCGTTCCATCGCTTACTGATGGTTTCTTCGGAGGCACGTGCCACCTTTTCAAAATCATGTGAGCTCCTTTCTCGGCAATCATGATAGTGGGACTATTGGTATTTCCTAAAAAAACGTTGATTATAACAGGAATGTCAAACTATTAGTTGAAAATTTTAATATTTCTAATGTTACCAACTGGTACCGCTGTTGACATCAATGCAAATATGAAAACAAGATAAAATGTAAATAATAGATATATGCATTAGACATTTACTATGAATGGAAAGTATAACTGACTAACCTGGCATTACAGAAGCATCAATGACCCTCAACCCTCGAATTCCCTTAACTCGCAAATCATTTTCGAGTACTCGACCGATTGAACAAGATCCAACAATATGATGCAGAGTCAATGAAAGGTGTCTGGCATAGCACTCATAGTATGCCGAAGACTTGAAAACTTGTCGCTCACATCCAGGAAACGGAACAGTCGTAAATGATCCATTCAAACGGCGGAAAGTTTCCGTTTTCTCAATGAGCTCTACTGCTTTCTCAATGCCCTCGACCAATACACTGATGTCGTGTTTATTGGACAAGTAGTTAGGATCAATAACAGCAGGAGCGTAGGGGTCACTGCTTCCAAGTTCAATCCGACCAACAGCCTTAGGCCTTCCCAAAGAAACGATTTGAAGGAAAGTTTCTGTGAAAAAATTAAGATTAAAATTCATCCCTCTCGCGAATTCTAGAACTCTTTTGACCTTTTCCTTCCGCATGCGCAAAGTATTCTCGCATTACATCTTGCTTAGGCCCAAATCCCCGCGCAAGTTCCTCTGCAAATCGAGTTCCTAACGACACCCCAGCCAGAATTACTGAAAAGACATTCACATTTTTCCTGTTTTGAAAACTTAAATTAAATTTGTTTAGGTTTGGTAGTGAGAAATACCCTGTATATCTGGCCAATCCTTTTCGCCTCTGCGCTTGGCCCACGAAGAAGAAAAAAAGCCCATGGCCTGAGTGCCAGAAGTGGTCAGAACACCTAAAAAACTGTTTATCAAAACGCTTTCTTTCTAAAAATTTTGAAATTGGAAGTGTTACCTCTTCCAGTCGCAAAATATTCTGCAACGGTGGGAACGGTCACGTCTCTGTCAATTGAAAATGACGTAGACTTGTTGATAAAGAACGGACCCAAGTACGTAGAAATCTAGGCGAAAAATAAAAATAGTTAGTAGATTGCAGTGCGTGGTGGGCTTTTCTTTACGCTGGGATGTACTTACATGATCCTGTAAATTTTCCCCAACTGGAATATCGCTTTTAACTGAAATCTATTGTTTAAAAAATTCCGTTAGTTTTTAAGTTTTAAGTTTTGATTTTTTTTAAGGAAAGGTACCCCATGCCGGAGTAATTGTTTTTTTGGGCCAACACCAGAAAGTAGAAGTATTTTGGGTGAATTCATAGCGCCTGCAGAGAGAATGACTTCTTTTGTGGCGAGTGCGGTCAAAGGTCGAGAATGATGATCATATTCTACTCCGTAAGCTCTTCCCTTGTCATCAATCAACACTCGTTTCACATATGCGTATTTTCGGACCGTTAAAAGTGAATGTGACAAAGCCGGTTCGAGAAAAGCAGAATGAACGCCGAATCTCCGACCATTCCTGATGGGGTAGAAAATGGTGTCAAAACCTACGCATGAGGAATATTAATTTAAATAAAAACGTTTAGAAATTTTTAATTTGATTCTTAAATGAATAATATATAACTCAAATATAACCTTCGTCGTAGTAGCCATTCAGATCCGCACGAGGGTAGCCTTACAAAAATTTGAATATTTTTAATTGCAGAAAAAGTTGGTTACATTAATGTGAAATTTTTGGTTACCTAGTTCTCCTGCCGCTTTAACATAATCTTCTGCCATACCAGTATATTCTGGAATTGTAATTCGAAGTGGACCATTTTTTCCTTTCGTCCTTCCTTTAAACGAGTTACAAAATATTTTAGCTCGTTTTCTTTGTTTACTTGAAAATATTTTAATTTACCATTATCCCATGGTCCCTCATAATGCTCTGAGATTTTAAAATAAGGTAATAACTCTTCGTAACTCCACTTCCTGTCTCCGGTTATTTTAGCCCAGTTATCAAAATCTCGAGGGTTTCCGCGTGACTGAATTAGGAAATTGAGGTTACTTGTTCCTCCTAATCCAAGTCCCTGACTCCAATGACTTTCCTGAACAATCACAAAAGAAACATTTTGATTTTCACTTTTGATTTCTACAAAACAACAGTCTTTGTAAATGAAAAATGGGCCACATTTAACAGCTTGTTGAGATGAACAACTTTTGTAGAAGCAATGCTTTATTTTCTGAGATTGGAAAATCGATGAAATATCGACAAGTCAGCATACCTGGCATCGCGAAACTTTACCCTAACTTCGAACTGGCTTAATTATAGATAATCAAGTAAATTTTCGCTTGGTAGAATTACGTTATTTGGAAGAGCATAGCAAGAATGAGCTTGTGGCACAGTTTTATGCTTCCAGTCAATTTGTTTGTAATCTGAAATGAAATTAAATTAGATTGGTTTTAAAGAAAACGACATAAATGTTCATTATTTGCTGACTGAGCATCAAGAGTGACATTGCTGGAATAGCTTGCATTGGGTTCAGTGAACCTCCAGCTTCTAGCAAGAGAACTTTGTGATTGATAGACAGACGGTATGCTAGAACACCACCTGCTGATCCTCCTCCAACTGAAAGCAAGATTCACATAAAAATTCAATTCAATCAGTTTAACTGAAATTTTTCCAAATTCGATTCAATTAAAAAATCTCATTCAACATAACATAAAATCCACATCAACTTCATTTAGCTTCCGAAGATGACCGAATATTATAAAATGAAATGATTTGCTCGAGTTAATTAAACAAAATAAGATTCTCAAAGTAATCCTTCGCGCGATCAAACTTCCCACATTTTGCCTGATTGGTCCAATATTTCACTTGCACACGAACAGATTAACGGTCAGCGTCTCTCTCCAACTAACTGCCCTAGGAATGCATAAACCCACCTCAACGTTTTACTATTTATTGCGAATCACCAATTGCTGCAAGTGGTACGAGTATAGGGGGATCAAGGCTATGCTATCGAAGCAATCTAATTCTTGGACATGAGCATTTAATATTTAAATTCACAGCTATAGTAATTTAGAAGACGATAGGTTATTTGGATGAGGAAGATATCACCAGGCTTAACAATATTTGCACCCTTTGTACATTTCTATTAACAAAATCTTCTTGGGAGTAATTCGCAATTTATGATATGCTGGACGAAACTGTTGTTTCCCTTACGAAAGGCTAAAATCGAAGGAAAGCCTCCTTTCGACTTCTGCAAACCCATTTGCGAAGAAATTGTTAAAGCGTGGAAAGTGATTACGACCCATACAAGTCAAACTCGGTTGGGTGACATGTTCGACGGATTCACAGAGCCAACCCTTGAAAACTAATTTTTCTCCATGCTTCTTGCGTTAATTTCCGATCTCTTCGTTTAAATTTATTTAAAAAAATTCAGAAAATTAAAGTTAAATAATTTTTCATTTTTTAGGTTCAGGCTTGTCTAACCCCAGGGCAGGGGTATATACTTGGATTTAGGTAAAATTCAAAGCCAGAAGCAAGCACGCGCGTGAAACTCAATCATATACCTCAACCCTGGTAACTTGATTTAACGATTGAAGCGAGCACATTTGCAACACTCGTGGTAATGGAGTAATGTAACCTTCAATTTTTTGAATTGCTGAGCAGTGATTAACTCAAACTACAATTACCAATAATGAAATCAAATTCTTCTCCAGCGTTGTCAAAAAATAAAGATACATTATCTGTAAGTTTATCATATGTCCCCCAGCTTTGCAGAAAAGTTGACAAGGAAGCCAAGACCTACAAACAAGAGTTACAATTAACTTCAAATACATTACCAATGTAAACTTGACTATGAGTGTAGTGTCAAATTAGATGTCTTATATTTTACCGTAGTAATAACAGAGATTGACCATCCTGATAGGTTACTGTTATACTGCATCTTCCATGTATAAAACAAAGCAGTATACAACAAGTGATGTCTTTTGCCTGACACTAACCATTGAAAGGTAAACTGCCATGCATCGTATTCTTCAGCTCAAGATTGCCAGCAGATGTGAGTTCAACAAACTAATTAACTCACAACAATTCATCCCAATGAAGTAGATCATTGACCTGCTTCCCCTAACTTTGAGATAATTAGCGATATAGCACTGAATGAGCACAGGTTCCAAAAGGGTAAGCTCTGGAATCTAACACCTAGGCTCCCAATAGCAAAAAATCACGGCAGTTAGTTTTCAACGCCGTCATTTTTCCCCATCTGGAAACGACGCTATTCCAACACAAATGAGACATGGAGGCGGAGGCATGAAAATAAGCCATTTAATTTTATTTAGAATATTTCGTCAGATGTTTTGCGTGCTTTCCAATGTATTTACGATGAGAAATTCATTATTATTCTTATTAGAATGAAATAATGAAAGTATGTATCCTAAAAGTATTGCCTTCATGTTACGCTGGATCCATAGTCGGCCATTTTCCTCTGCCATTCCTGTCCCATTCCCGTTCCTTTTCCATTTTGCCGATCCAAAGTTGTTTTTCGAAAACCCATATGGTTGCCATGAGGAACGCTTATGGCACAGGAATGGTAACAAACGCATCCATAGTTTCCTTTTTCCTTTTCATTTCCTGTGCCATTCCCGTGACATTGTGCTATTCAACTCAGCTCTATTTCCGTGTGCGGAACAGAGAAGGAAAATGAACTCGAAAATGAATAGTCAAAAGTTTAAAAAAATAATTGACACTGTTCGTAATCGACGTTGCCTCTGGGACAAGTTTCACGTAGATTATCGTAATTCTAAATTTGCCATGAGGAACGCTTATGGCACAGGAATGGTAACAAACGCATCCATAGTTTCCTTTTTCCTTTTCCCTTCCTCTGCCATTCCCGTGACATTGTGCCATTCAACTCAGCTCTATTCCCGTGTGCGGAACGGAGAAGGAAAAAGTGGAAAATTAACTCCAAAATGAATAGTCAAAAGTTTAAAAAAATAATTGACACTGTTGGTAATCGACGTTGCCTCTGGGACAAGTTTCATGTAGATTATCGTAATTCTAAATTGAAAAAAGACATGTGGAAAAATATTGGACATGGATTGTGAGTGGGGTGTTTTAAAAAATGGATAAATTAGTAAGCTGACACTACCTCATTAAAAACAGATTAAGATGAGAAAAACATATGCACAAATGCAAGGTGCCTTGACGACGAAAACTTTTACGCTAAAAAGGTTATGCGATAACTCGGAAAAAACAAAAAAATGAAAAAAAACAAGACTTTGGTCTAGTTTTTGGTCTAGCATTGTTTGACAAAAATTGTGCAGGATTTCGATTTTCACCGACTCCTTTGTCTTTTTTAAATTTTGTTGTGCTGCCACTAAAAAGGTCCATAATTCTAGATTTATTTCATTTAAAGCATAGCTTAATTTCTTATTATAATACCGAAGGACGAGAACATTTTTTATTTTAATTAAGGTTATATTTTGATGCCTTACAATAGGTATACAGCGTTTCCCTCGAAAACCCAAACACACTACAAAATTTTAAAACTGAAAAATATGAAGGAAAATTCATGCCAACTCAAATTCAAAAACTAAATTCTAAAATCCAATCAAATTAAAATTCAACTTGAAAATTAAATTCAAAAATCAAATTCAAAAGTCAAATTAAAATTCAACTCAAAAATTAAATTCAAAAATAAAACTCAAAAATAAAATTTTAAAATCAAATTAAAAAATAAATAAAAAATTAATTTTTGGAATTGATTTATAAAAATTTTGAATTTAAATTTGATTTTAGCATTTGATATTTGAATTTAATTTTTGAACTTGATTGGCATAAATTTTTCTCAATATTTTGCTTTTTGTAGTTTTGCAATTTTGTAGGGTGTTTGGTTTTTCGAGAGAAACCCTGTATATCATCCACCACGACAGCTATCCCTCGAAATTATTGCAAAACGCGATTGGACAAAACTGTAAGAATAAGTTCCATTTCTCAGAAATCCTATTGCCATCCCAAGTAAATTTGCAATGGCAACAACATGTCTGATGGATGAATTCTCATTACGATTTTGTCCAATTGCATTTTGCAACTATATTTTGCATGTTTCTAATCTGGAGGGATAGCTGTATTTGAAAACTTTTATGGAATAAGAGAGCCCAAACTTCACTATATTTACACAACCAATTAACTGATTTCATAAACTACTAATTCACATTTTTAATGATATTTTACGAATCAACTTTAGAAATAAATTCAAATTTTATGTCAAAATTGTTTCATATCCATATGTTCCTAAAGTTTACATTCAATATTGGCCTCCGGAGAACTTGTGCATATGTCAACTTCTTATGAAGTGGATATACAAAAACATTTTTGAGAGGTAAAAAATTTACAACTTTATAATAATCTAACGCAATTCTAAATGTGTTGATTTGTAAAAAATCTTTTAAAAAGTGGCCAGTGCGTACTAAGATTTTCTCGTGTCACCTTTCTTTTTCAGGAATATATGAACAAAAAAAAATTTGAAAAAAAAATTCTAATTAAAATGCCATGGAAACGGGGAAATCGAAACTGGAGAAAAAGTTCCTGACTTTTTTTTCATTTTAAAAAAAAGCGAGTTATTGTATAACCTTTTAAGTAAAAATTTGTCGTCAAGCAACCTTGCACAAATGTGAAAGGCTAATATTTCCAAATTTTTGATTCGCTTGCGGAAACCTTCTCGAACTAACGGTCAGAGACCATAGTATCGCTTCGAATCAATTAAAATTCGAATTTTGTAATACGTCGAATTAGAAGCTTCAGTGCCATGTCTGTTGACACTTTCGATCTAAAGTTACCATAGAGAATTCCATAAGAAAAAGGAAAATGTATCAGGAATGGAACGGGAATGGAATTTGACTATGGATGATTGTTGATGAATGCAACTGGAATGGTACAGGCATGGCATAGGAACGGAAAAGGAAAATGATCGACTATATATCCAGCGTTAGGTTTGTCGACTGACTCAACTCAAATTTTGAGGGTTGTGCAACGAAAGAAATACAGATGTCGAAGACGAAATGGAGGAAATGCCCGTGGAATTATTTTACCTTTAAGCATTCCCCTTGACGCAACTTTACAACTAAAGACAACCACACTGTTAGGAGCCAACAACACTATTAATAATTTAGCGCCAATTCACACTTTTGGCAAAGTTACTATGTCCAGAGTTGAGGGACTACGGGGGTTTTTCATGATCTAGTGTTTAAGATATCGGAAAAAGTAGATGGAGAGAGTTGGATAGTAAACCCATTAATTCTGAACACCATTCATTATTGTTAACGGATTCCAATCCAGTTGTCCTCTTAAAGAACTTTTAATCATTTTAATTTGCAATTAATTGAAATTTTCGGTTTTGGTGACATTTATATAAACTATTTAATCAAGAGCACTAACAAATCTTAAATCACTGGTCTACACAGCAATAAATTTGTATTGTTCTTGAGAAAATTACCTCAGTTCAAGAGTCTTTTTCGAAAAAAAAATAATAATATGCTATTGACTTTCTTTTCATGAAATTAACCGTAAATTCAAAAGCGCAATTCTATAAATGGGAAAAAGGACAAAAATTGCAGTCCCGAAGGCATTTGTTTCTAATTCAGTCAAGAACAAAAGCCAATTCCTACGGGTTTAGGTCAAGTTCTATCCCGAAGCAGGCCACTTTCTAAGGAAATCATTTCCTAATATGAATTTGCTTCTAATTGTCTATTTGTCTTTGCTGAAAGTGTCCAGTAGGTCCCCTAGATCATTAAACTGGACCACAACTAGGAACTATTGAGCTTTAATGGTACTACACTGGAATGTTCAATAGAAATATAAGCTAACAGAATGAGCAATCTTAGTCTTTGGGAATTGGGGTTTTGTTTTCTTACCAATTTATACCCTTACGTTATGGGACTTATGATTTTATGCTTTGGCGGTTTTGCGGATGAAGTTATTGGATTTTCGCTTCTAGCGATAAAAGACATTTTATGATTCATTTTCATGTTACGGATTTTGCAAATATGGGATTGACCACAGTTCAACTTTGATGTGAAATCAAAGGCTAAAAATCAAAAGCGTTCTCTAATTTTACCTTTGGTGTCGATAGGACTTTCTCCTACCCACGCAGCCACGACTTTCTCAAATCTAAAATCTTTTTTAATTCGTTTAACAATTTTATAGGAAAATGATTTCTAATAATTCGATTCTAAACAAACCTACAACTTACAATTTTAACCACATCCTCAAACTGAACTTAAACTTAAATTTTTAAAAGCTAAGTCAATAAACATTTGATTGAATGATCGATTGATAATTCGCTTGACATTGTCTTGAATTATTTTGATTACAGAAGTGCATTGCTAGCCAAAACGATACATTTCCTGAGCAGGAAGGATTCACATCCTACCCATTATTGTCCGTCAGAGGGCGTTACATTTAAAAAATACTTCAAATAAAATCTATAATCTGTTGTACTACTTTTTTTTGTATAAATTCTTTCTAAAAAACTATAAAAGAAAATTGTTCAAAAATGTTTATAAACTACTTTTTATCAAACTTTTATAAACTTTGCATTACAAAGAAATAGCCAACGGCGCATTGACTGACAAACACAGTGAAAGGTGTCATAAAGTTTCCTTGCTTTCTCTCATTTGTAAAAAGCGGAGAAAAGTAATGCAACTAAAACTGAGGTTTTATCTAGTCAGCACATTATTTATCAATCCGTTTTCACAACTTGAAAAAAAACCAAAGTCGAAAAAGCTACTTACTGTTAGTAAATAGTCAAATCCCAATAACTCTTTTCAGTTAGGACTGCGTCTTTCAGGAGTATGAAATAAAAATGAAGTCTACGAATTGCTTTAAATGCGTTGTACATTAGACGTTGTACATTTTATATCACATTGTTTTCAAGAACTAGGTTTGACACGAATCTGGGTTTAATTTCCCGCGATCGATTCCATATAGAACCGAAACGACGGAACCATGAATATCTCACCGTTTTGCACTATTAAAAGAAAGAGGTACGATTGTAGGAATTGTCCGATAAGTGTAACATACCAGCTTGATTAAAATAAACTTTTGTTGTAAAACGGGTTATAAATATTGCTATCGAAGTGACTAAAACTCTCGTCTTGTTGACCTTCAACACAGATCATCAAGTCAACCTAACATTTCAAGAAATGCAAAGTTTTAAAAGTCATTACAAATCAGCAGGATAACATCACGACATTAAACCCGAATAACTTAACTTGCCTAAAGTCAAAGGTCAACACGACCTTACATGAAAACTATACTACATCTCGTAGACATATAATAGTATCTAACCATAAGCACAGCTACAGTATCGGAGTAACTAATCCTGGTCAATGTTGG
This sequence comes from Rambutanura hunanensis, assembly GCA_019776465.1. Taxonomy (NCBI): domain Eukaryota; kingdom Metazoa; phylum Arthropoda; class Collembola; order Poduromorpha; family Neanuridae; genus Rambutanura; species Rambutanura hunanensis. The sequence goes on along the minus strand of JABASK010000106.1, from coordinate 6,092 downwards.
TCTAAGGCATAACGATTTGTAATATTTTGTTTTGAATCAATAATTGATTCACACTAATTATTACTGTTGGAACTGCAAAGCGGATAAAGATCCCTGGTTGACAAGCATTTTATTTCGCATTGATTTAGGAAAATATAGGTTATGCTATTTTGCAAACCGTCTGTTTATTTGTAAAAAAAATTTTCGGAAAAAAATAAAAATATAAAATGAGAAAAAACTAAACTAAATTTTTTGCCCAAAATCCTAGCCACCTTTCCTTGTTAAGTAGTGGACTCTTCCACTACTTTATGTAAACGCACTTTCTGTCTGTGGTCCGATGCCGAAATAACTCAGGAACCACTGAACAGATTTCAATTCGGTTTTCAGTTATGTGATCCCTATATGTCATTTCCAATCAAATCCGTCAATATTATGATTTTAACTAGTAAAAATCGTTAATTGTTTACGTGAATTGATGAAATGGCAATTTCATCATACATGTGCACACAGTAAAGCGCCAAGTTCAAACGCCTCACCGCGTGTGCATAGTAGCAATTTACATGAACGTTTACTTTGATCTTTCATTTTATTCACAAATACGCGAATGTGTCGTTCGAACAATCTTACTAATACAATTTAATTAGTGTGGAACATTTAACTGCAGAATCTGAAGGCACTTATCATCAACCGTTAACAGTGCTAGCATATTTAAGTAAATACTCAGTGGCAGCATCAGCTGATTTTGGAAACCGGGTAATAGTAATAGTTTACGTAAACTTTATTTTGATTTGTTTCAATTTTGTAAACATTTACAAAATAAGACAACTAATCTCGTTAACCCTAGCTTTCAATTAGTGAAACTTAGTCCTAGGTGATAAATAGTATTTCCAAATCAGAAGAATACGACTTGAATGCGAGAAGGACACGAGGTTAAGGAACAAGTCACCTAGTGACACAAATATTGTGCAGTTAATCGTTCAACATAACACGGTCAGCTGTTATCATAACTATTTAACATTAGTTCACGTAAATTAACAATCGCCTTCCTTATCACTCGTTAGGTTAACTCATCGATTTCAATTCCTTTTTCAGTTAAATGTTCATCAAGCGACTCTGATTTGAATGCCGTAAAAAGTAAACTTAAAATTGTGCAAATAATTAATTGTTTATTAGAATTTACGTAAATGACTTTTTTCAAAACTATCTGCACACATGCAGTAAGGCGAGCGGTAATCGGCTGACCGCCTGTGTAATAAACGATTTACGTAAATTCTTACATTAGTAGAAAGCTACTGAAAAACCTGTTCACTAATTGCTCAGGCCACTTATAATTCGAGTAGAGAACAATTAATTTTTTAACCTTCATTCCAAAACATAATTCACATGTGCTTAGTCAATGGTTTGTCACACAATTGTCATCGCCACGAACTCTCTGACTTGGTGAGTCGAATTAAGGTTACCAAATAAGTATTATAACTTATTAATTTACGTAAATTCACCGCCAATTTTACCTTTCGACAGCTGACCCAAGCGCGGTATAATGATTCACGGGAATTCTATGTTCTGTGTTGCCTTTCAGTGAAGAATCCAGAGAAAATTGGATAAATTTTAGCAACAAGGTAAAATTTTATCAAACTGCACGTGCAGGTGTCAAGCAAGTGTACGAATTAGTTAAGCAATTAAGATTCTTCGATTCGCATTGGTCCATTTCCTATTTAAACCTAACAGACAATTAAGCTGAACTGCCAAGCAAGCAACCTATTCACGTGAATGTAAATCTTGTCATTGTTGGTTTCATTGTATTGACAAATCTGAATTAACAGATAAATAGAAACAGTTACGAATTTAATTTACGTAAATATTTCTTGATTTATGTGCAGCTAATGTTGTTAGTTTACCTAACCTAACCTTTTACTGTAGACAACGTTGAAGCGGATGCGAAGTTCAGTAGCAAACCGGAATCAGCTGATTCAGATAACAAACGGTGCTTTTGATTCACATAAATCATTGTAGGTATGATTAAGTTGCGTGATATTGATTTCGTTTTTAGCTTTAAGTGAATAATTAATGTAACTGGCATCAATATGGACAGTTTAGCTTTTGATTGTTAAATAAATCTCTTTCATTCGTACCCCAAGCTATGACAATCATCTACGTAAATTTTGTTTAAAGTTGTTTAACGCTAGATTAACAGTATGTTGTATATGATAGTTGACCATAATTTATTAACGTCTAATTGTAATTAAAGTTGAACCTAACATCAACTGATGCACTACAAATCGTTCGAAATATATGCACGCTAGGTTTACGTGAACGTTTGACACCAATTCATACCTGATGGTTCCAAATCACAATGAAAAATACGATAATTTACCAAGTATAATTTATCATAATTCAACTTTTATCAACCTTTAACTGTCGAACGTCAAGTAAGGCATCATTTCATCAATCACTAGTGCTACTAGCATTTTAAAGCGAGTGCTGCAGTTAGCATTTAAATCAGTTGAGTATGAATTATAAACAATTTACGTTAATTTTTAGTTTTAATTCTCTTAAGTTTGGTAAATGTCTTAGCGAAACGTTCCATTTCAAAATAGAATAACATAATTGCAGTTCATATGAATTCTATCTATCTAACAACATTCTCTGCCACTAAGTTGGCAAGAAAGTGACTTCATCGAAACAATTCCGTCAACTACTTCGTTGGAATTGTTTTACAACGGTTCATTGTCCACTACTTTATGTTTTACTCCTTTCTGTAGTTCTCCCGTAACATTGTAAAAAAGTCGGCCAATAACTCAGCATCCACTGCACCCATTTTAATTTTGTTTCAGGTAAATGTTGGTCATACGACCCTGATTTGAATGCCGTAAAAATTGTAATTAAAATCGATATCGAGCAACACTCTAGTTAAATTCCCGCAATTTACGTGAATTTTATGATTCATTTAGGTTTAAGTGAACGTTTCTCATCACTTGGTACCTGATAGTTGCAAAACACAATGAGAATATGATTAACCAAGAACCTAATTAACCAAGTATAATTTATCACAATTCAATCATCAACTGCATAACGTTAAAGATTAACGTTAAGATATTATTTCAACTATCTCTGGCATTTCAACGCGAGTGCTGCTGTCAGTAATTAAATCAGTTGATTTCATGAACATGCAGTTAATTATTTGCTTAAGTTTTTAGTTTTTATTTTCTATGTTTCGTAAACGTGTCATTGCCAAATACAATTACAAAGGTAATCGTAATTCATATTAATTCTATTCACATTTACGTGAAGATTTATGTCTCACAGTGTTACCAATAATTGGGAACATAATTTCAATTCGATTGTACACTGATCAATGCAATACTTTTAATACACGACATTCACTGCTTCCGAGTCTGCTTTACATCCCACTGATGTTAACGTAACGTAACATTCAATTTTCATTTATCGATTTTAGTTAGTTATCCACGTCAAGCAAGATGTAATTAACTCAGAAAAAGAGATCAGCTGCGAAGGGACGAGTATAAATTCACGTAAACTCAAAGTATCTGTATTACCTTCCGTATTCATAACTGCAGCACGCTAAGTAACACACTTATGTCATCAAACTGTACAATTACTAGCATTCTAAAATCAGAACTTAATTCTTTGGCAAAGCAAATCAGCTCATTTTGGAAAATAAGCAACAGTAGTCATTACGTAAGGTTTACACAAAAAGTTTAGCGACACGATTTACAACTGAATTACACGTAAAACACATTTGCAAGTAAATTTTCCAAAATTAATGAGGTGTTTACAACGACATGTTTTAACCGGCTACCTCGGTATATTGTGATTAGTTTCCCAAAACATATGAAATTATTAGCAATATTAACGATAACGTCACTTCCTGGTGCTTAACTATATTAGAGAACAGTTTCTTGGTTCACGCACTGGCTTCACGCTTTGTTTAGGTGTGACTCAGACTTAAATTACAATCTGTCCACTACTTTGTTGGATTCGTTTACAACGGTTTATTTTGTATGGTAGATACTGCGCATCGTCCTGGGGCAGCTGGGACGCCCTAGTTCCGGTTCGTATTCCCTATGATGGTTTCCACGTAAGCACAATTTTGCATTCTTTTGAAAAAGAAAAGTTACAGCTGCAATAAGCGTGCACCATAATAAATAGCAATAAAAATAATATTATTCTAATTATTAGCGCAACAAGCACTATTACAAAATACTACCACAGAAATAAACACGTTACAAAGTAATTTAATTATCCAAGTTGGCCGTCAGTTTGTTCGAATTCAAATTGATTTTATTTCTAACTTTTAATTATTTTTATTCAATTGAATACAATTTTTATTGAAACGTTCTCAATACGGATCCGTGACATGATCAGATTAAGCTTGCGAGTCCTCGTCGTTACAACCATCAGTTTCGCACAAGGAGACCTTTGTTTCCATCTGTCCAACGTTATATAGTCCTCCGAAATATCTCTTGTCCCCTAGATCCACTGATGATGGTCCTCCGCATTTCCTCTTGTACGTAGGTGTGGCCTTGTTATAAGATGAGCTCTCCACCAAGCATGACCCTTGGTTGCTAGGGCATTCCTCAAGGCTCACGCTCGACTTGTCCATTGGATGAGCACATGTAGCACTTGATACAGTCTCCTTCTGGAGCCAAATACAGCAAACAGAGAGCAACAATTCCAACGTGACAAATGACTCGAAGCGCACCCATGACTTTGTTGATTGAATTTGAAGTCTTTTGTTAAAATGTTTAAAGGTAAGTTATAAACACTTCGGATTCCAAGCGTCGTTGAATTTAAAGGTTTTGGAACAAAATTCTGGAAAACAAAATTACAGTTTGTGATTAAGACCTGAGAAATTTTTGGTGAGTTTAATTAGAGTGCGGATAATTAACTCAAATTATACAGGAAATTAGGTTGAAAAGATTAGTTGAGCATATGAAAAATGAGGTTAAATTGGTTGCCCATAATTACCTGTGAAATTATTGTTGGAATAATGTAAGATACCTATATTTGTTTTTCAGGAGCACAACAAACTAAATGGTTAACCAACAGAGAGGTCAAAAATATTATGATCGAGCAAATGAACAAACTGAATGAGACCACCGTGTCCTCTGGATTTTATACCCAAGGAACAGACCGAAGTTACAATGAATTTTTTTCTTTTTTTCTTAAGAGAAGTAAACTATTTTTACTTACTTCTGTCTTTCCTACGGAAGGACAACGAATCACTGACACTGACACGTGCCGTAATAAATTAGGTAGGTAATAAAAATATGTTTTCTATTTTTTACACTTTTTCTAAAAACCTAGGTTAATAATAACTTTATCAGTAAATAATAGCATATATTTTTTTCGATTTTCACACAATTTGTATGTAAAATTTTAAAAGATTTTTGTAGAAAAAATTTGCTTTTTTTGCCGGTGCTCGCAAAGCTTATTTCTGGTTTTCAATTATTCTTAATCCAGGGAGTCCATTTTCTTAAACTTTAGTTTCACTGGTGCAATAGTTGGAGCAAGTTTTTTTCTTTGACAAAGTCGGCCTGTACTTTCCCGTTGTTACAACCTTCCGTGTCGTAAACGCAAACATTTATTATGATCGCTACAACTTTATACAGCACACTATTTATGTACCTGTAGTCCTCCGCGTTGCTTACTAGTTACTACCCGTTCCGGATGCGTATTTCCTTCTGTAAGTGCGTACGACATTTTTTGCTTGACCTCTCCACCACACATGATCCGTAGCCATTACCACAATCATTAACGTAAGTTTCACTGTCAAAATGGTCTATTGGATGAACACATACATATCCTCCGTTGCAACTAGTATACTTAAAACACTGAAACAGTCTCCTTCTAGAGCCAAATACGTCAGCTAGAGAACTAGAGTACCAACACCGTGATCGTCCGAAACTATCCTGGGCAATTTCCATGTATTCTGCCATTTTCCCGTATCACTCACCTCTAGCATATGCCTAGCCTAATTCAATAAAATCTAGTCCGTGTTTCTCCATGTGACAAAAACACGTTTGGGTAGATATACTTCCGGCTAAATACCCACTTCCGGAAGTTGACCGATTAATACCCAAATTAATACT
>JABASK010000105.1:0-29436 GCA_019776465.1 Rambutanura hunanensis | reverse complement strand
TTTTAAAAAATATGGAGGAATATTTATTCCAATTTCTAAAAATCATCATCGCAATTACCCGATTCGAGAAAAAAATTGCCAAAACAAAATTTGGAAACAATTCTCCATCGTTTAGAACATTTTAGTTGGTTACCCATAGAAACCATTTTCGGGTGTATACTTATACGCGCCACACCCTGTAGTGAACCACGGGTCTCACTAAAACGCGGATTACACGGATTGTAAGGATTTTACAGCCTGCTAGGTTTGGGCCCTCTTGTTAGGCATGCCAACCGCATTTGTTTGTTCGTTCACTCACAGCTCAAATACGGTTGGGACGCACTCGAATGTTAAATTCCTATCTCTTTTCTAATCTTTATCTCTAATCTTATCTGTCTTTTTAGCGCATATGACACTGGGAGTATTGGTGAGACATTGCGACGTGAATAACAGCAAAAAAGGAATCTCTACAGTACAAGTAAGCAAACGATGGTAGAAGTGATGTACAGTATAGTTGTGTTTGTAAAGAAACCTTCCTCCCAATCATCTAGTTTGGTCTCAACAAAATGTTCATCAGGAACTATAAATTCTGTTAGAACGGGCGGAGTCAAATTGGAATTAGTGACATGTTTCGGCCAATTGGAGTTCAGAATGGTGCTCATATTTGGAAACAATTCTTCGTCAGATAAGCTAGGGTTCCTTAAGATGTCTTCAACAAGAAAAAAGATTAGCAATGACTACGTTCGTAGAAAACGTAACAACAGAAGGAAAAATCGTAAGCAAATTTTATTATATAATAATGAACGAAGAAGTTTTCTAATGTCATAATTGTGAATTTGTTTTAGAGTACTACATGACTTCGATCCTTGCTCACAAAAGTGTTGGCAAGTATTTGTACTTTAAAGTACAATGGTAGGAGGGGAGTCAAACTTGGGAGCCTGCGCGTCACCTGTCAACTGCGCAAGCAATGGTGACTGATTACTAGGGACCCGAAAAGGTATAATATAAAAAATAGTACCTGCGACATATTAATGCGAATGTTAATTTGAATGTGATTTCTTTAGAGTATGCAATATAGAGAATATTACGTCCGAGGTGAGAATGGGAACTCGATACTTCCTAGTGTTGTGGGGTTTTCCATATTCCAACGCTGAATCCTGGCAACCGGAAGAAAACTTTCCAAAAGAGGCAGTTCAAGAATACTTCCAAAATCTTGAAGGTCGATGCGACTCAATCAGCACATTATCACCATTCACAATGCGCTCACTATTTAGTTCTACGATTGAAGACTTGATGCAAATGCAGGTGCCAAATTTTCAGTCATACCAGAGCGAGACACTCACTTGGAATTCAGAACATCTCAGTTTCAACTCAATTTTCCAGAGTGTCCAGCAACACCATACAGCATGCTAATTGAGTTTGACAATTTAGAACTAGACTAAAAATTTATTGTCAGTGTTGACGATTGAACACAATGAATTGACGTTGAGATCCAATTTCATTTATTTTCATTCCATCTTTACGACACCGCAGGCGTGACTGGCTCTTGAGCCAGCCACCCGCGGTTTATAACTACTGCTACATTGGCTTTGTACAGGACAAACGTCCTGATTGTGCACGGGTGTAGTACACATTTGAGATCAATCGGCTTGTGTCACAAATTGATGACAAAAAGTTAACCATAGAAAATAAGCGCAGAGATTTTAACTCTCAAGACAAGAAACGGAAGCCCTGGCAATCACTGACAGATGACAACAATTAATGTTTTGAATTTGGAGCCAGTACCTTGCAACCACTTCGAAAAAAATGGGACAACTTAAAATTGGTTAAATTGGTTATTAAAAATAACGTTTTTCGAAAAAAATCTTTAAACTATTCATGCACGTAGGTCACTTCAGTCAAGAAGGTCAAAAAGACTGGAAGCAGAAATTCTCATCTCCACTTCCGGCGGTTACTGTACGAATTGTCAGCATTATCCCCACACAAATGAAAGGGATTGGCAACTCTTAACGATTGTGACGCTGACGACTCGAATAATTCGAAGCAGAACAATTAGTTAAAGGGACTGACGATGAAATGGAGAGGGTGAACTGGAACAAACTGAGCGATGAAATTTCTAATAGAACGTCCAGTTGACTCATCAGCAGGTTGGCTACTTACTACTAAGGATTCCGATGCCATATGCCCGACACTACTTTTTCAGTTGAGATGAAAAAGTAGTGAAGCTCAATGAACAGAGCTAATAAATTAATTGTGTCGATTGAGATCAATTGTAGAGATCACCAGATTAGTTGAAATTCACCAGTAGCAAAAAACTTTCGTTCTAGCACTCTAATACTTTAGCAAAAAACTTTAGAACCCACGCCATCAATGACCGAAAGGAAGCTTTACATCTGAGAGCACCAACAAATATTTAAAGCTTTACATAACAATCAGACCAACAAATATTTTTGCTTTGATTTTGAGTTTAATTATTTCATGCATTGACACGGCCCTTTGTAGGCGGCATTAAACTTGCTTATTACAAAGAATACTTTTACAAAACCTTTTTGCTCATCCTAGCCGCAAAACAACCAACTCTTCTCACTTTACATAGAATGGGCATGACTGTAGAGTGAATGCGTACCCTGTTCCTACTCATTTTTGTTAGAATTTTTTCCTCATTCTAACCGCGAAAAACCTACTATACTCAGTGTACCTTTAGTGGGCTGGGTATAATTTCTTATGGACAAAACTTGACATGAGTTTTCATTGACAATACTAGGCTCTATATTCACAATTGTATAAAGCCCAGCCACCATGATTCCAAAAATAATAAATGAATATTCGAATCAAAAACCGAAAATTTCAACAATTTTTTTTTATTTTCAATCAGCCATTAATCTAAGAAAAGGGTTATTGTATGTACAATTAAAGCAAGGTATTGAAAGCCAGGCATTGAAGAACAAGTATGCAGCAGAGCAAATATTCGAAATTCTTACTGGTTGTTTTCTCTCCTCGCCATTAATTCAATTTCACGACTCTGTTTTTATCAATCGTCATGTAATCCGTTAACTTGCTACACACCAAAGTGAAAATTTTTGTAGTGGCCGTTGGTGGTCGCGGAGAAGTTAAACTGGACGATACCAAACTGTTCTTGTTGTTCCAACATTAGAGTTTATCCATTAAAAACGTTGAAGACAAGAACCATTTTTAAAAGTTGAAGTTCCTTAGTATAATCTAAATAGCACTTAAACATTTCTAAAAGGGGATTAACAAAGTGGAAATTCCTCAGAAATTTCCAAGGAACCTTTGAAACAATGGCTTACTTTAAAAAGTTGAAATTCCTTAAGTTAGTATCTAAGGTCCAACCCAACGGTGATGGTGATGTCATCGTGTGTGTGTGTGTGTGTGTGTTTTTTTTTATAAAAAAAACATGAAAAAGTAAAAAAAAATATGCTTTAAATAGGATTAAAAAAAATCGTTTTGGAAAACGGATTTATAAAAAAAACCCATTGAGGAACGAAAAAAAAATGTTTAGTTTACTGTTGTTGTCAAGGTCACAGTGGGAAAAAGAATGACGTGAGAAAAAAAACTTGAAGAGATTCTAGACTACTTTGTTGTTAAGTGGGTGACAAGTGAGATAAACTGGTGTTGTACGGGGCGGGGAGGGGGGGGGGGGTAATGGTGTTAAGGATGGGCAGGCAAAGAGTAGTTTCGATAACCACACAGATGGTATGAACAAAGGGCAAATTAAAAGAGAAGTTTTTTTTTTTGTTTTTACAAAGTGACAGTAAAATTTTTAGTTTCTTTTTGTTTGTGCTTTACAACTTGGAATTGTGTTTATATGTATTAATAAACTTTGGTGTGACGTGCATGTGATCACAAACAATAGTTACTTCAAAGAAATCGGATCCGATGGATTAAAAAATAATCAATAACTTTGGACCAATTCCTGGTAAGTATGATTGAATTTTCTTTTTTTAATAATAGCAGGAATCGTAATTTGAACAGTAAATAGCAAAATGGGGTAAGTCAAGAATAACCATTCTAAAGATAAATTAAATAAAGGCTACGAGATTGAGCTAGAAAACGATAAATTGAACTTTCCCATGTAACAATCGACAGGTTTCAATATTTTTTGTCGTACTAGCAAGCGGAGTAAGGTAAACTTTTAAATTAAGGCGCCAGGAATAACTACCGTGTGTAGTGATTCCGTCACCGCCATCTTTTTTCGACATGTGGAGTGCGGCCCAATCATGTAAATCCAGTGTACTTCCAATCGGTAGATCAATTGAATCTACATTGCACTTTTGTATGTGGTTTTTGTATGTCCTTTGAAGATATGTTCCAAACTTGCACTTGCAATAAATTTTGCGCCTCCTAGTGGCCACGAGACGTACACGACGGGCACGGATCTTGGTAAAGAAATTTGTAACCTCCCGAGGTCGACGAGCCAGGTCACCTTCCGTGTAGAGATTCCTTGCGGCCACATTCAGATTTTTCCTTTTCAATGGCGTCGGTCTCCCCTTTATATACCTGCGCCTGAAACAAAAATTATATGTTGATTAGAACCTCATAATGTCGGTAGGAAAAAGTATAGCCATTACCACTTGTCCTTATTGCAGCTTTGAATAAATGTGAACCCAATACAGGTATTCCGAGGAATCGGATCCCTGGATATCAAGACAATGTCATAATTTTCGTCGATGACGGCATTGTTGACGTCATGTTGAATGTTCTGATGTTTTTGAATATAGTGCTCAAAGGACTCACTAACGATAATTGGCCGTGGAAATGGCCGCGGACGCAAAGTGTAGCGGCCTTCCTACATTCAAACAGAATAATTGTAAATTCTTAAGATTATTACTTACAACAAGTACAAGAGTACAGCCACTAAAGCGTAATTTAACAATTAAAAAATCGTATTTCTTGATTTTTCATTTGTTGGCCGTCGGAAATTGTGATCCCATTTGACCCTTTTCTGGTCATTTTATTCATTATAATGTTTATACTAAAGTAGCGATACCATAGAGAGGTTTGCCTCAATCGACACATCATTAAAATCGACAGACATCTTAATGTAAAAATAAAACAAGTGTAAACTATTCCAACTACAAAATTTCGTGTTAAAAATACGCACGTAAAATGGTGGAATACTAATGGAGAACCAGTATCTCACCCTTTGGATTTAACAGTTTCCCCCATGACTCATGGTCAAAAATTTTGATAACACTTCCCCGTTAATAATCGCACCGAGACCCGGGAAATGTTTTTATACATTTCACTCTTCTTTGTATCCCTTTTTACAAACTTACAATTTTTGTAATTTTTTTATTTGCAAAAGAATGGATTTTTTTTGAAAAATGCTCACCAGCACTCCATCCATTTGACTTTCAATTCTTTTAGGATGACTCACGAAATCAAACAAACACCAAATATTACTTTCTCGTGATTTTATGATCTTTTCCGAGACGAAAAGATCATGACCTTTAAGTTGCCTGACATAAACGCATTCCAATACTCTACAATCACTAGTCGCAATTTGAAACTTTAACATTAGACTGAATCCTAATTTCATTTTTGAAATTAGGCTTCAGTCTGAGTCTACATTATGAACAAGTATAACCCACCAGTAAGAACCACAAAGAACCCACCAATTACAAAATGAGTAAGAAGTGAAAGTTGTTTTTTTTTAAATTTGTTTCAAAAATAGTTACACGCTGTTCTTTTTCTATATTTTCAGAATTTTGCATTCCAACGTGGGACTGCGTCACCTGCATAATTAATTTATGCACTTTTTATATTTTTAAGCCAAATCCGCGAAGATGGAATAATAGCTTCTGTGCCTTTCAAGGCACTGTAAGATCTGCACCGATAGAAGTACAGCCACCGGACTGGTCTCCATGTCCAGGAACCAATTTTACAACAACATTTGCACCGACATCGACGGTAACAACATCGACTCCAGAGACTACAACAATCATTTCAGCAATGATCGAACAAACCTCGTCAAACCCTCGCAGCATCCCACAAGACGAAGACTATAATACCCTGGAAGCCACAAATTGGTGGCTCTACACGCCCGCCCTCTACACACAACTTTAAAAAAAAAGAAAAAAAATTGTACTGTATTTTTCTTGTTTTTGATTGAAAAAAAATTACTTTCTTTTTTAAAGCTACGATTCTGGCACTTGCAGGGATCATTATAATTGTCATCAAGAAAAAAAAAGGAATGGCCCGTATCTCGCACCCAATTCTAAATATTCCGACCCAAATTGAAATGGACAACGTAACTGAACATGACACACCAACATAATTTTAATATTCACCAACAATTATGAATTTTTTTTAAACAACTTGACCTATATTTTTTTTTCTTTTAGCACCCAATTGCCTTTGCTTTACATCCCTTTTGAATAACGAATTAATTGTTTTTGTTTTATTGTTTACTTTACAATATCTCATTTTTTTATAAATGTAACACAATACCTTACAACACGATGACATCATCACCGTTAGAATGGACCTTAGATACTAACTTCCTTAGTAAAATCCAAAAAGCACTTACACATTTCTAAAAAAGGATTAATAACTTCGTCGCTTTCGAGGAATTCTTGAAACAAAGACAATACTTTTTTTTCAACACAAAAGCTAAAAAAGAACAACAAGGCGTTTTCCAAAGAATGTCTAAAAAAGAAAGGGTCTACTTGACCGCGGTATTGGGTCAAAAGTTCCCATAAAAGCAATTTTTTCAGTTCAAGTTTATTATCCAACTCGTTCACTACCTTCTCTCGTGTACCTCACGTGTCAAAGTTTTTCATTACAAAAAACTTAAAGTTAAATACTCAAAATCTGCAGTTATATTTTTTCAAATAAATTTTTACTTCAACTAAAATTCAGCAATGTCAAGTGATTTGACCCCGAAACGACTCGGAGTGAACTCCGAAATGAGTCCGAAACCCCGCATATGCCTCTTCGTCATAGGCTCTAGGCAACCAATTCGACAATGTGAAAAAGACGAATTGATTCCTTTAAAGCTACTTTGAATTCTCCAACGCCATCCAAGAGACAACGCTCCGAAGAAACCGAAGTTGTTGTTGTTGTTGTGCAACAATGGATAAGTAGATCAAGCAACATAACTAACGTTACCTAAAAACTCACAACACCAAATTTTGATGTTTTCTATCGCAGCATTTCAGCAACGAGGTATAGATGTGAAATAACATTTCGGGGAAAAATAGCCGAGTTAGAGCGAGAACAAGAAAAATTATATTTAATTATCTCGGAACTAAAAAATGAGAAAATGAACACGAAAGAATTTGTTAAAAGCGCAGCGGAGTTTTCCAAATCGCTTGAACACTTTTTGAAGCAACAAAATAGAAATCGGAGACTGTTGGCAGCGCGCAGAAAGTGCATTACTGCAGCGACTTCCGATACCGGCGTGCCAACACGGTCACGTGTTTTGCGAACCGCAGAGCCGGAAGACGACTCGGACACCGCTGTGTTAATGTTGAAGTAATTATTTTTATTCCAGTAGCAATTCATTGTTTTCAGTTTTAACAATTCGTCTAAAATGTAAACTATCGGAAAAGTATTTCAGATAAAGCAAACGAAAAAACATTATACTGTATGCTATATACTATCTTCAAACGTATAATAACCTTACACATAGCTCTAGAAATCCGTATTTTTGCATTACCCTCGAGGTCCGTATAATCCGTATAATCTGTATAACACGCAGAACACACACAACCAATCCTGGCAATCCGCAGAATCCGTATTTTAGTGTTAAGGTTAGTCATTTTGTCAGAACAATGAGCCATTCGGAAAAGACGTGGATAAGGAACATTTCTTCTTATCTCCTTTTAAATGCACATGTCAAAAGTCACAAACAAGATAAATGGAGCAGCTCGGCGACACAATTTGAATTTCTTATGTCAGAATAATAATTCAATAAGCACGTTTGGATGACTAATTACTGGGACATGAATAAAATTTGTTTCCCGAAGATGTTCAGAGAGTAAGTGATAAGCGCCACTTCTTATCAACAACTCTTTTGTTTAAAAGATGACTCGATGAAAAGATGATTCACCCGGAAGATGATTAAACAAGAATAAGGAATCACATAACCGTGAGTAATCATTATATGATTAACTAGTTCAAGGAGGAACAAGTTGACACTGCCGACTCCCGCGATGGTTCGATAGTGAATTTAAAACACTAAAGTGGTAAAAGAATAATGCTTTTAGGAAGCTTAGGTGTAAGAATGAAAAATACCAACCATTACTTGCCATTGCATATCAAAACGCCACCAAACAATAAGTTGAAACGAAAAACATTAAAACACGAGAGCTAGATGCAAAATTTATCCTAGATCTCCATAAAGCTAATCACTCTACCAAGTTTTGGGCCGAAGTTAATTATAGGTACTATTACATGCAAATATTTCAAAATCGACATATAAGTAAGATTAAATTTCAAGAGTAATCAATTTTCAGCGAATTCAAAAGTTAGGGCATCTTGTGTTAAATTCTCTTTTAATTTCATTTTCAAATTCATGTCTATATCAACTAAAACGGATACAGTGTAAGTGTAATCTCCAATTTAAAGCTTAGGCTCAATTGCTAGTACATATCTTTATCATAGGAGGTAAAGGGTCTAACTGATCAACTCACTTTGAGTTACCCAGGACTATTCGGAATTTCAACATATTCAACAATATAATAACGAACTACCGGATTTATAGGAGATTTTATAATAACGTGAATTTTTGCAAAATGACAAACTACCCGACATAGGCTTTCTGATGGGACATCAGAATTAAAGCAGGGGGGTACTGCTACCTCTAGTTAAAAACTTTTCGGGCAAGTTTTTGGATTTCTAAAATTTCTTAAAAATTGAGAGCATCCAATTGAGAAATCCTCCCGTAGCTCAAAGGTCAGGATCCTTGAGCCAGCTCATAAAACTTGAACCTAAAACAAAAGAAGAAGAGAACTGCCAAAGTATAAACAAGAATATGTTTCCAAGAAACTGAGACCCTTTTGCTAAGAGTCAAAGTGACAAATCTGGAGGGCGGTTGTCACTTTGAAAAATAAACACCCGGTCTCTGAATCATACATGGTAGAAGAACTAATCGCTCTTCTACCACCCTGAAAAATTGTAACAACACGCACAATTTGTTCTTTGACCCCTTTGTTTTTAAAAAGGGGGCAAATGACAAATTATAAAAAAAAGGTTCCCAAAGTAACTGGAAGTCAGTCGGATTTTGGTTGGAGAATACAAATGTCTCCTTGGGGTTTTGGATTTTTTATTATGAGGTTTTCCGTAAAGTGGATTGAATCTTTTTTTTGAATTGAAGAATAAAACTACCTAAAGTGAGATTCAAGGTGAAGGCTACGAAATTTTGAAAGACGAAGAAAGAAAAAAAAGAAAGACGAAGAACCGTCATTAGAAAGTTTATACAATTCTTTGATTGAACTTGAGTTACGCCTCCCATATTCGGACCGTTAAAATGATTGTAAACCGGAACCGCCGACGAGGAATCTGCAACCTATCGTGGATACGACCTTAACTCAAACCAGCCGACTAGTAATCTAGGAGTTGCGGGTTTAAACGCAAGACTCGTGTTCCCACCCCGAGCTCACATGTAAGTCACGTCGCCTTAGCATCATTTGTTACAGTAGGGAATACGCATGTCCATCCGATCTTGGGTAATTCTTCTTTCACTTAATTCATTCTCACAGATTCCTTAATACACACTACTGCAGCTGAAATACGTGTGGTCTCAACTCATTTTGAGAAGAGGGCACGCTTGATAGATTTAACTGAAGACCGGGAAAGTAAAAAAAAGTCACTTAAACTCAACAATGCGAATCTGGACATTAAGTACCTTATACACTAGACCAGAGACCTGTCTATATTCAATGAACCAGTAGACAATGATAGCAACGGTAATCACGAAACAATATGTGACTGGGTACCATTGCGTCTTAGAATTTTCTGAAATTCAATACCAACCCGGCCATATCAATACATTTAAGCAGAATATCACAACTTTTGAACGCACATTAACCGAAACTAAATGTGCACATATGAAGAATACAAGATTAGATCCGGAAAGGTATCCAATGTTCAATTTAAATAGTACAACGGAAGGAACTGTCAATAGACTTATAATTAACGACACACAATTTCGACAACAAACAACATGGGGTGCACGAATTATTAACTATTATGTTCCAACAATTACTTTGAGATATGACACATATGCTGGACAGGTTTTCTCCCCACTATTACCAGATTTGATTCAACCTTGTAAATTTCAAACTAATTTTTGTCAAACAAAAAGGGCTGTATGGGTGTGGAAAATTCCTGGAGATTCATCTAAAAATTATGACCTACACAAAAGAGTAGCTTCTAATTTATTAACATACAACTATTGTGTCCAGAACACGGTTTAAGTGTCAAAAGTTATTATGAAGCTTCTGCATCTAGATGTGGGACATCCCTGGGAACGGTTCGCGCAATAGTAGAAACAACCGAAGGATTACAACAGACTGACACAAACACAGTAGATGTTTCCTCCACTTTTCACATAGAATTGGACTTCGAACACCTCTACGAATCAATCAGGTGAGAAAGACTGAGCTTCATATACACACGTATAGTTATGCATTCTTCATATAGGCATGTGCGATGTTAAAAAAGACACAAAAACGTTGAAATACGAGTTGCAAAAAAAACCGTAACAGCAGACTTGGTTGCCGGCTCCATATTACGAACAAGTGTCAACAACTGAGGAACCGTGGAAGGACACAAATGATGCAGAGGTGTACAATATAACAGCGATACTAGAAGAAAGGGGACCACACCGACCGTACCAAATTGATGATGGTTTGCTTTAGAGAGTCTTACAAGCAAAAAACTATATTAATTTCGAAATAAATAAAATTTAACAGCAAGCTTGCATGAACTGCTGGAAAAACCTAAAACAATCTTGTTTCTTTCTCTCCTCAAATTACGTTTAATGTTATCTCTTCAATTCAACAGAACAATGATGTTCATCACACTGATTGTATTATTGGTGGTGGGTGAAGTCAGATGTCTTGTCCAAGATCAGGAGGTTCAACTCACCAAGATAAAAAACATAACAAGAAGACGGGCTGACGTTTGCTAGGCAGGAGCAGAATGCCGAAAAGTTCAAGCGTTTATCTATAATTGATTATCCTGATTAGCAAAGTAGT
Source organism: Rambutanura hunanensis (assembly GCA_019776465.1). Taxonomy (NCBI): domain Eukaryota; kingdom Metazoa; phylum Arthropoda; class Collembola; order Poduromorpha; family Neanuridae; genus Rambutanura; species Rambutanura hunanensis. The sequence continues at coordinate 18,232 of JABASK010000105.1, read as the reverse complement.
GTACATATTGCATCACTCACTTGAAGAACGTTGTGACGAGCAGTTCCATAAAGTAATCATAGGTATTGTAAGAAAGAAAAAAGATTTAGTTGTTTTTCCCTTGAATAATCGTTATTTTACGATTTAGTAAAGTTGTTCTTAGTTGTCAAAGTTCAGACTAGCAATTTATTAATTGATATTTATATTTGCATTTCAACTCATCAATTCGTTAAGTCGTTGTAACCTTATCAAAAATACACTTAATAAGGACACTTAAGACGAAAACCAGGACCCTACCTTTCAGCCTGACATCTAAGGAAAAAACAAACTGATTATCGTACCTGGAATTCCTGGACCCTTGAGTACGGACGACAGATTAGAAAGGTAAAACTGCTAAGTATTATTCAACATCGTCTTTCCACTTTTTCCTTTCATCTCTGCGCATGCCAGGGTACTCCTGTCCCTTGCAAAAAAAAACGTGAAATTTGGAAAAAAGAATGGAAAAGGATGGAGAAATTTATCTCAACCAGATTTTAGCCACTCCCTTTCTTCTTATTCATTAGATTTCCTTATATTAAAATCAATTAAAGGCTAGCAACTTTGTTGTTCCTTTAAGGCTTAATTCAGGAGGAAAGTCTAGAGACTGTAGAACAGCAAGGTAAGAACAGCTAGAAAAAGTCATCATGTTAAATTGAACCGCAATCGAAATGTATTCAAAATATAATTTCAGAATCTTTTTTTCTCTTTTTTCAAAAATTTGGAGTCACGCGGGCGAAGGTCATTTCATCGACGAGCCCTAGGGTTCGTCCCTTTAGTCGAAGAGAGTCTGCTCAGTTTAGAGCTCAGGCCACTTTGAGAAATAAAGAAGGGTTTCAGTCAATTTAAAGTTCAAAACGACAAGAAATAATCAATTTTCAATTCACATCAAACCAGGTCAAACCCGACTTAAAGTCAAGTGTTGAAGACACTATAACTGAGACACAAATGATTGTACCAAATTCAGATGAAGAATTTCAGTCTATGATTGATGATTTGATGATACAGACCGAGATTAGAATTGACATGGAGTATTCACCACTATTTATTTTGATCATGCCATCAATACCCAGCCTTACTTCAAATATCAACTTAAAATAAAGACTTTAGCGCACCTCCCTTCCAATTTGCGAAGCAGATTAAGAAAATTAACGATCTTCAAATTGTAAAAAAATTTTATGCAGCAAAGAGTGATTTAGACCGTTTTCGTGTTAAGATAGCTCCAGTTGGTGTAGTTGGCCTCCAAATAGCCAACTTCACTTTCTACTATAATCCAGATACTCGACCAGATAAAGCTGCAAGTTTTTGAAAAGTTGTCAAAGAATATGTTACGCCGAAATCCGAAACTTCTAAAAATGTTCGGCTTGAAGATTGGACTCAACGTCAACTACTAAAGTAAATGTTAGAATATGCACGAACTGATAGACACTTTTTATTAAAAGTGTGGAACGTGCTTAGGACAATATTCGGAGGTGGAGAAAGTTGCACTGAAAATATGAACGATTGGTTGTTACCCCTGGTCCACAATTTAATTTAAATCAAAAGATTTTTTTTTTTTTTTTTTTAAAAATTTAAAAATTTAAAAACTTAAAACTTTTGGTCCCTAAAGCTAAAATCTCTAGAAGGAGAGATCGAGTACCTCCCAAAATTCAAGGACTTTTTGTCCTTGAATTCTCTCATAAATTGGGTTCTACAGAGGGAGAGAGCGGTCAAAAGGGGGACCAAAGTAAAACTTTCAAAGTGACAAACCGAAGGGTGTTTGTCACTTCGGAAACTGACACCCGGTCCAGTTACTTATGGTGGTAGAACTACTTGTTCTACCACCCAAAAATGAAAAATTTATGGAGTTTTTCTTCTTTGCTCCCTTAGAACAAAGGGACCAAAGAAGACAATCTTGAACAAAAATTTTTGAACGGAAGAAGTCAGTCTGCTTCTGGAATTTTTGGGTTTGACTCTCTCTCTCTTAACTTGCCTATCTTAACACGAATCGAAAATTAAATTAGACTCTGAATAAATTAATAGTAACATTTCTTTACGCTGTGGAGAAGTCCTGGTCAGGGGAAGTGAGGAATTTTGTGGAAAGTGTGGAACTGTTATTCGTGGTAGAACGTTTCAAGGAACTTTAGAAGGACAGAAAATTTGTTTGAGAAACTTTTGAAACTTAGAGGGAAGGTAAAGTGGTCACTTTGGGGAGGAACCGAGGACTTTTGTTTCTCTCTTTGATTTGATCTACATACATTTGATCTACAAGACACCGGAAGGGACAAGTAAGAGTACGGACAAAGATTGAACGTTAGGTGGACCTTAGCAACCGTAGAGACTACATTTGTTACTTTTTGGGACACTTGTCTTGGATACCACACCTTCAACCGGTAAGACGGAGAGACCTTATTAAAATTTTCTATCCCTATCACCTCATTTCTTAAATCTAATGACATTTTCTTTCACCTATTTCTGTGAGCATCTGTCGGGTCTTATTTACAACGAACTCCTTTCACCTACTTTCACTCTATTCCACCCCCTTCTTTTAGGACCCTGATTTCCAGGTGAAAATTAAAAGGGCACGTAACATGGTTACATGTAACGTGGAACCTACCTGACAAAAAACTAAAAGAAATGTGACCAAACGTACAAACGATACAAGGAGTTATGTTAAAAGAATATTTGTCATGGGACGAAAAACGATTGTTAGAGCAGATTTTTTGACAAAAGAGATTTAAGTTGCTCGGGATCAAGAATTGCCAACCACATTAATTTGTAGGGCAGAGAAATTGGTCAACATTGTTAGATGAGCTACAAATGAACTCACTGCTGATCAACTGCTTCGTTAAGCTGTTAGTTCTTAATAAACCTCCACTGGGGATAGTCCCAGAAGCCTGAGATAACCGTGAAAGTATCGTGTACTCATTTGTAGAACAATTGCACTAGTTCACAGGTCCCGACATGTCAACCAGGCAAGGCACTTATACAGGCCCGTCTCAGTATAATCCGTATAAGTAACTCGCAGCACACCCACAACCCTACAGTAGTCCGTACAATCCGCATAATACGAAAAATCCGTATATTCCGCATTTTAATGAGACCGGTGAAGCACATCTTTCTTAAGTAACTCACGAGGAAAACCACAATGCGCAGACTTAATTACTATCCGCAACAGTTTTTGCAGAAAAAATTTCAATCCAGTATCCATCTGGGTCCTTGATAAATGCGAGTCCCTTCATTTTCCCTTCATTTGGCTTCTTCACAAATTCAATTTCATGCTCTTCAAATCGTTTACAAGCTGCTTCGACGTCCGGGACCAAAATGCCAATATGCCCGTAACCAATTCCTTCAGCATTCCCACTTTTATAAGCAAAATCAGGCTGATTTTCAGTTCCCCAATTACTAACAAAAGATTAAAATTAACTTTGCACGTTTTACTTGGAAATATCCAACCATATTCAATTCATACTGGGTCAATTCTAATGTAGCTTTTCGTGTCATTGCCCAGACCGCTCGTTCCTTTTCGTCATGTGGTCTATCTGCTCTTGACTCATAGCCCATAAAGTACAATGAAAATTTCATCGATGGAAAATCCATCTTTTTCAGAAGTGTCATTCCAAGGACTTGTGAATAAAAAATTAAAGAACGTCGAGGATCCTTAATTCTGTACATTGTTTGTTGAAACAAAAAGTCCTGTAGCCGTTTTCAAAAAACAACGCGAAATTTAACATTAGTTTTTGATTTTGTAACGTTTAGACGTTTACCTTTGTGGTCTCATGCGGAAAGTGAGCAGTGATTTTTGCCGCTTCCTCGTCACTCAAAGGTTGGAGTTCTTGGTTGGAATCAGCCATTTTATTTTGGCGGAAAATTTACTTGTAGCACAAAAATGGTGGGTTAATAAAGCTACCAAAAACAGCCGGTCAACGGTAACAAAATAGACCAATGAGTTTATGACTCATAAACCAAAACTAAAAGGTATAGCAATATAAGGATTATAGTGAACAACATGACGGCCAATAGTTCGCAAAACGAAGTTGAACTCGACTTCAGTAAATCCTGAATAAACTTTCAAACAATGTCATTCGAATCAAGTTTTTAAGTAAAACTTACACCGAATAAGCTTTCAACATTTACGCTGCGATCATGAAAAAGTTGTATAAGATTTTTCTTTAACAAGTTACATTTAATAGAATTAAATCTATCCTAATCAAAAAGTAAATAGTTTCAAACTTGATAAGTTTTCATTGTTAAAATTTAAAATAGGAATATGTTATACGGAAAATAACGCTGCTTCAATCAAAGTAAACTTCTTTTTTTTAATAATCAATTCATCAAACAGAGTGGGTCATTGGTCAATTTGGTATACAAAAAAACTGAATTCGATGTTACGAGTTCGTCTCTCTTTGACCAGGCGTGAATATGCTTGGAAGTTTGAAAAGTAGATAAATTGTACCAATTGTTGTGTTAACTTTAAATGATTTAAATGTTCTATAATTACAGAATAAAGTCAAATCTCTTTAAAATGTTAAATAAAACGTTGTAAAACGGGCGTAAACATACTATCGAACCGCAACGAACCGTACAATCTCAAATTACTTAAACTTAAGAGTATTTCAAAACCCAAGGTCAAACGTCAGCATAACCTATATAAAAATTGTTCATCTCGATGAGATGTACAACTTTTGTAATGGTCATTTTCACGGCTACAGTGCAAAAAAATATTTGACCTTGACCTTTGACCTTGAATTAGGTCACCGATCCTGATCACATTGAATAGTGATCCGATTGGGGTCACCAGTGACCGATTACTGAAAACAGATTTCAAATCTGTTCAGTAGTTCCCAAAATATCCATACATACATAATAGAAACAATGAGCTCTATAACTCCACAACCATGGGTCAAAGGTCATCATGACCTATATGAAAATTGTTCATCTCCATGAGATGAACAACTTTTGTAGGGGTCATTTTCACGGTTACCGTGCAAAAAAAAATTTGACCTTGACCTTTGACCTTGAATGAGGTCACGAAAATCGCACTCAGACGACAGACGACGACAGACAACGACAGACAGAGAACGTAAAAACAGTATACTATCTTCGATAGTATAATAAAGCAACTGGAACAAATTTTCATGTACATATAGTTGGTTTAAATGGAACACCGAATGCTACATAATACATTTTTATACATTTTACCTTTTTGGAATTTATGTCTCCTCACAGTGAGTTCCAACGTACGTAAAAGTTTTATGTCCTTGAGTTTACACTTAAAGAGAATAAAGGTGTAAATTACACTGTAAATTAAACACCTTTCGTATTTATCGTTTACAAATGACTTGTTTGTTAATTTAATTGATGACTTCTTGTACTAATTTACTACCAGAAAATGTCAAGCATTATAACTATACATAATATTATTTTACACAAAAAACTTATTTATGCAACACCTTTTAGAAACGCTTGTTGATATACCACGCTAAATTTTGGTTTATTTGGTACACGATTTAGTAAATATTTAAATAAATTATTGAGACACAGCATTGAAATATAACTGTAGGTTATGAAAAATAATTGTTAAGCCTAGAAAAAAACAAAGAATATAGGACATGGAAATTTCAGACACACAAACCCGTTAAACCAAAGCACGTTTGATGACCTATAGTGTAAAAAAACGTTACTCTTAATTTTTGTGAAAATTCTAAAAAGGCTGGTATTGAGTGAATCTTTCAACGCGTTTAATTAATTAAGCTGGAAAATAAACATCCAACCTCTGACATCTGACATCTTTCGTGTGCCCTCCAGATACTTTCTTACAAGTAAATTAGAAGCATCGCATAACCTTGATGTAAAATTTAAAAAAAAGCAAGTACTAATTCACACTCATCAGTTGGAGCCAAGTTAAAAAAAAACAGCATTCAACACCTCATTCACTAGATGTAGTTGTCTTTATCAAGAAGTGAAGAAAAAGTTGAAAAAGAAATGTGCTCTCTATATTTTAACGCAAGTTACTCAACATAAAGTGGGTCGAACTCAAAACTCAAAAAATGAATGGACATTTTGATCTGTCAAAAATGTCATCCACAAGATGATTTTATGTATGGTTTTTATTTAGTATGGTCAACGTACTAAAATGCTAAATAGCATCTGTAGTTTCCTATCTGCTGAAAAGGTCGGACAAGTGTTTGGATTAAATTGTCTATGCTAGAATATCAACAATATATCTAATGATACTCCCTACCAGAATATTTGTTTTAATTTAGCTCAATTCAAGTTCATAAACTGGTTTCATGTTTGATGTCATTCTTCGAATAGTTAGTTGCGTGGTTTTAAATAGTAAGCTATAGTAAAGGAATGCTTTTATTTAAAAGATTTGAAATCATACCTCCGAATTCGAAGTTAAATTCACCATTCAATTTTAATACTTAAAAAATTGATTAGTTTGGTTAAATTAGGTTAGATTTTTTAAAAACTTTCTCCCGTATTTGAAAATGTTGGAGAAAGTCAGAAAACTTGAAGGATTTGATCGAGTGTTTGATCTAGTTGGAGGCGGAGGGCTTTTCCAGTGGCTGCTTTTTTCTCTTTGCTCATTACAGGTAAAATAAATAAAAATTTAAACAATTTTTTTTATTTAAATAATAAACGAAACATGTTTAAACTGAAAAACGGGTTAGGCTATTTTGATTGGTTTCCACCACCTGGGCTACGTTTTCCTCGGAACTGTCCCTGACCACTGGTGTCAAATTGATGCCCTTCGTAATACGAGCTGGACAGAGGAGCAAATTAAAAATATATCTATTCCTAGAAAAGCGTAAGAAAAATTTAGTAATTTTAGAAAAGTTTCATCAAAATGAATTTTAATAGGTTTTCAAAATATTGATTAGAAATGAGGCTCAAAAATTTGAAACGTGTGTCTTTTACGATCTGGACTATGCGACGCTTGCGCAAGAGACAAACTTCGAAGAAGCGTTAAAGAAAGCAAACCACACTGAAGTTACCGCTATTAAGTCTTGTACAAAATGGAAGTATGACACTTCCGTTTGGGATACGACAACTGTCAGTGACGTAAGGACTGAAGTTACCTTTTTTTCAGAAAAAAGAAAGGTAGACTCAATTTGGGATTTTTAATTTCTTATAATTCTAAAAAGTTTGATTTAGTTTGTGATCGTCGATATTTGGTGGCAACTATTCAGTCGACATACATGGGTGGCGTCTTTGTTGGCTCACTAATCATGGGAAGCTTGTCGGACAAGTAGGAAATTATCGTGTTTTTTAAAAAAAAATTTCAAACAAATTCAAATTTCTTAAACTTTTACAAAATTAACTAGTGTGCTCGGACGTCGAAACACTGTCGTTCTTTCTGTCTGTTTGGTGATGTTTTTTGGTTTCGCCGCGTCTTTTGCAAATTCCTACACTACATTTGTTTTGGCCAGATTTTTTATCGCTGTAGGAGCAACCGGATCATTTCAAAACACTTTTTCATTATGTAAGTGGAAGACGCTTTCATTTTGAATTTCTAAAAATTGATTGTTTGTTGCCATTTTGGTTTAAAGTAACGGAATTTTGCGACATGAAAAACCGGGCTACCATTGCTCTCATTTCCAACATACCATTTGCTTTTGGATACATGGGAATACCAATTTTTGCATATTACATTCGTCATTGGCAAAATCTCCAGTTTGCCTTCTCCATTTCAACATTGGTTCTCCTTTGCTACTTCTGGTGAATTACGTATACTATTTATATATGATTTATATTTCTATAATAACTATTGATTTGAATATATTTTGTGGCAATATCAATCATGATGATTTCTTATGGTTAGGTTGCTTCCCAACTCGCCAAGGTGGCTGGCCATGATGGGACGACACGAAGAGGCGTTGCAAATTGTCAACAAAATTGCACGCATAAATCGAAAACCAAAGCCGCATCGTCTAGAAGTCATGGTAATTCTAGAAGCATGTCCAGACGAAAACATGAGCAAGAATTCTACAGCCACTTGTGCTGGCAACTTTTCTCAAAAAATCAAAAATATTGGAAGCGGCTATGTAAGCCTTGTCAGAACACCCGAATTGCGTCGGCGTTCATTTGTGCTTTGGTTTCTATTCATTGCTGTTACTCTCGTTTACTACGGGCTCTCCTTTGACTCTGCGCTGTTGACTAGCGACCCGTTCTTGCTCGTTTTTCTAAGGTTTCGTTTTTTCTAAATTCAACAATTTTACATTTTAAACCTTTTTAAATTTGGATTTTTAAAATACCCACTTAACTTCTTCCAGTGGACTAATGGAAGTTCCTGGATATACAGTAGTGGTTCCGTTTGCTACTAAATGGGGAAGAACTCCAACAGTAGCCACTACATTTTTGATCACGGGCGTAGTCTGTGGTTTGGTTGCAACAGTAGCACCTGGTAGTACACAAATTTTGACTTTAGCGACAAATTTACTGGATACTAGATTCAATTTGGCATTTTTTTTTGCAGAGCACAAGCTCGTCCGCGTTATTTTAGCAATGACTGGCAAGTTGTTCATATCGGGTTGTTTCGGGGTAATTTACTTGCTTGGAGCGGAACTTTACCCGACAACGCAACGCGCAACAGGACTCGGTTGTGCGGTTTTGATGGGTAGGATTGGTTCAATTTCAGCGCCATACATTGTGGATCTGACGGTACGTCAGTGCACGATTTTTGCATTTTAATTTAAAACGCCTCTTTGGTGTGCAAATTTGGTACATTTACATATTTTTTCAAAATTTTAGCGAACCGTGCAACCTGACCTCCCAAGCATAATTTTTGGCGTAACAGGAATTGTCTCCAGCCTTGTCACCTTATTTTTACCAGAAACAAAAAATTCCGCTTTGATGGACAATATCAAAAGTGTTGAAAAACTTAGGGAAACTGACGAAGGAACTCTACAAATTACAAAAATCGCACGACGCTTGTCGCATCCTCACGTCGAGCAATCCTTGCCATTGGAGAATATACCTACGACAAATAAAATGGAGAAGTAGAAATAATTGAATTAACAAAAAAAATGAATTATTTGTCACTTTCAATAAAAGTTTTGAGTTTTATGTTGTATCAAACCAGTTTCTGAAATTTACTGAACAATATCTTTACATTTGGCAGTTTTTAGTAAACTTTGTCACAATTAAGCAGAATTCCGTTTGCACCACCATTTGAGAAAACATACCATTTTTGTGATTACCACATGTGAGCCGAGCATAATCGCGAACGACGGATACATGAAATTGACGGATATACTGTTTAAGTTGGAGTAGTTATAGGAAAGTGGGTCTTCACACTTCCCTTTTTCTTCTTAAAAAATTCGGTTTTTTTCTGCGTTAAAATATTTTTGTAAAACAAATTTAATTGATATAACTAGTTTCCCAATACTTTAACAGCAGTTCTTGTACTCTTAAACTTGAACATCAGAGCAGAAATATCAATCGCTAAATAACAACGCAACGGACAAGAAATTAACAAGAAGATAACGGTTTTTGGGAATTTAACTGATTTTGCATCAAGTTGAAAACCACAGGAACTAACTCGGACAAATTGCGTACAAACAATAAATGGAAATTAACATCAATAACGAATTTAGTGTCAGCTGCAACATTACGGTATCCGGAAGTGGGGCCAAATATGTCGTAGTCGACAATAACAGAAGGCAGGAACAAGGCTGCCCACTAATTGGGAATAAAACTAATTGTAAGGTAAAGAAAATAACATAAAACTGATTCTTCCACTCACAAAGAATATTGTATAAAAAGTAGTAAATAGTTTATACTCTTCTATTCTAGACGAATATTGGGATTGTTGTGCAAGATGACGAAGATCCTAACGAAAAGTGTAAACTATTCTTAATTATCTTAGTAGTACTAGTTATAGTTGGTGGCTTAATAGCCTTCGTCGTCTACATGTACAGCAACGAATGCAAATGGAAGCCATTTTTAAAACAATGTAAAGAAAATACTTAAAAAATATTTGAAAAATACTTGAAATTTTTTTTTTAAAGTGATGCTTTATATACGAGGAGCTCTTCAAAGTTTTTTATAACTTAGGCTTCAAAGGAATACTCGTCAATGGCTCAATTCCGCGGTTCTTGTTATTTATATCTTTTTTCATTTAAAAAAAGTAATAACTCGGAAACATTTAAAGGAAATTACCAGTCGATTTAAGTTCAAGTTAGTTCCTAACTAAATCACCGAAAAGAAGTCATTTTGTATTTAGTTGAGCTATGGGTAATTATACTGTCATACGTTTTATAAAAAAAATTTCATCCATGCCTTCAGGAATGCACGTTCCAAATTGACCAAACTTATGTTAAGTGTGTCAGCTATATCTAGTTTACCAAAATAGTAAAATAAAAAATTGTGCTTTTATAACCTTTAACTGGAAAGAACTTTAGAAAAATGATCATGTTTCCTTTTTCCATTTGCCAACTTTTTTTGGCGTAACTTGTAGTTCTTTAATGTTTTTTTATTCGAGGCATCTGCTATGATTAGTCACGAGTTACGCTCTTGCCGTCCTCCTTGGCATTGAGTAAATTTAGAATATGGGTCTTTGCAGCACAAAAAAATAAAATGATTTGCAAAACTTAGTTTTCTGCAAAGCGAACTTGAAAGTCAGAGAGGAACCAACTTTCGTGTTTTTCTTTGCTTTTTTCGTTGTCTAACTTTTAATCAAATCTTGGAAACATAAACACAAACAGGTAATCGAAACCAGATTTTTTTTAAATAAAAAAATTGTTATTTCAACCTTTTGTGGTAAAAACTGAAACACTTTCACTGCGTATAAGTAAAGGGCGATACACCTAACATCGGACTTGTTGAATTGAAGTTCATTGCGCATACGCATGAACAAATTTATGATTTTGCTGGGTCATTTCACAAAAAGGTATTCTTAAATTTAACTAGTAGCTAAAGTGAAAATTTAAATTCTTCGTGGAATAAAGTACTAGGTGCAAATTTCTTGAATTCACAACCAGCTACAATCGTTTTTGCTCACGCTAAATTTATGCACTCGAAATGCGAAATTACATCAACATTCACCATTTTGGTAAACTAGTATTTTTTTAGAACTGGACTACATCATGCCACTGATGCTAGGCCATTTGTTCAAAAGCTACCTGCTCTTTGTGTTCTGCGTGTATGCTGCCGTTACTACTGCGCAAGTCGACCAAAACAAAAATGACGCCCATCGCCGCACAAAAAGGAAAACTGAGCTTGGGCATTACAATTCAGTAATTTGCAATAGAAGCATTTGGAAATCCGTTTTTGAACCTTACTTATACACCGAAGATAAGTATAAGTTAGATCATGAAAATTTAGTTGTAAAAGCTAAATATGATGAAGCCTTGGCACGAGTTAATCATTGGAAAAATGAAAGTCTCACTTTGACGGGTAACGTCAACGAAGCCTGTGGCCTACAAGTGCATTTGGAATGTGGCGAAAACTCTAGATGTATCTGCTCAACTGGAAATGTACCATACAGCTACGAAACCAAAGAACCCGGGATTTGCTTGGCAAAGCGTGGATCGAAGTGTTACGATGAAAGTGATTGTAGTGGAGGATTAGTTTGTCAGGATCGTAAGTTTAATTAATTTTTAAAAATATACGTCATTTTACAATTTGATAATTTTAATTATTATAATTCTTTTAGGTTACTGCGGTGGAGTAGCTGCTTTTTTGGACGAACTAAAAAAAGTAGTGGAAAAATTGGTGCAAGACTCCAACAGCGAAAACGGTGTTTCTAATTCGATTTCTACTGGCGTAGTTTTTAGCATTTGCCTTGTAATCAGTACTGGCATTTTACAATGAAAAAGTTAAGAGTTCGGATTTTTTCAACGTAAGTACTAACCACTCTTAACAGCACTTGCTAAAAGGACATTTCGATACCAAATTATTTCGCTGATTTATAGGCTTTTCCAAAGGAGATCTTTAATTTTGAAAAAAAATAATCTCGCCATATTGTTTCACAAAATGAAATCCATCACTCCCTTCAGCCGATAAAAATTCGTTTTCTCGTCAACAATTATTATTGTCAACTACTAGCACTATTGGTTGCAATTTTCTATCTCCAACAAATCAAATAAATTTACTTATACATCAGAAATGATCAGTGTTATCCCTAGATATGCTTAAATGATTTATGCTTGAAAATTGTTTGTTGGAATAGTTGCTTCCTTTCCAGTTGTCAAACTACCGGGTTGCCTTTTTTCGTGCCTCCGAACCGAATTAGTAATTTCGACAGGTCAACAGTTTCTGCTATGACGGCTTGCCATACAGCCTTGTCATGATCATAGACCTTAAAAGCTTCACGTGTGGACTGTGTCATATATGGTCTCATGAGATTTATAACAGGATTTAAAATTGAGGGAGCTGGGATTAAAATAAAAGAAATGAAAAAAAAATTGTATAATTTATATTATAATGATTATCTTACCATTAAAAATAAGAATTTTGTACCAGTTGTAGGGATAATAACGTTCGTGGTGTGTAACCCAGGTCACATAAATCGGTAAACCTGTGTCAAGCACCCAACATTTAAAACGCTGAAATAATTTAGAATTTAAATGCTTACATCCTATACAAGCGTGTTTTCGAAGGGTGTATCCGTTGACCTCGACGAGCAACATGGATGTTGGGTCTCCGGTTAAGTTGAATGCAAGCTGAGCTGACTTTTCTTCCATGTTGTCCAACCAGCGTGTCACTTTATTTATTCTCCCAGCAACTGCCGCCTTACGTATATCCCAATCGGCGTAAGGCATGAGTAACACTAAACCAAAAAATTAAATTATTTTGCCAAAAATAAATTTATATGTTTTTTTAATTTTCAAGGTTAATTACCTGGTTGGCCGTATTTATCCGTCGTACTGGTGAAGTCAACAACTAATCGTTTTTTCAAGTCACCCACATCTTCAAATGGTAAATTATCAATATTTTCTTGCTTCCTCCACTCCAATGCCTTAAAAAAATTAAAACACACTATACTAATTACATGATATCTTTGTTTCAGTAGTAGGGTGTTCGAATTTCTTTTTTAGGAATTTGAAGTTTTTGGTTTTAATTTTAATTTCTGCCGCTTTCTATACTTCTTCAAGAGCTTCCAGCGCCTCAGCATGATTGAAGTTTTTGGCTGTAAAACATAAAAGTCAATTTTATTTTTTTTCACTCTTTATTACTTGGTTGGACTCACTAAATTTTAGTACACCTTCTAATAACTCGCATTGTCTACAACTACATTGATTGAATACTAATGTACTTTTAGTGGCTTTAAGGCATATTGCTTAAGCATTTACCTTTTAGCCATTTGTGGATGTAGCTGTCAGATTTCATATACTCGAGTTTGAGCTTACTGTTTACCGCATCTCTTAACTGAAAACAACAAGTATTTTATCAGTTTGAAGTTCTTGTTCACGATGAACTTCGAACGATTACAAATGATTAGCGTGCCTTGTTAATTGCTTGAATTTCATGTGGTTTAAAATTTTGTGGTTTCCCTGAAGAGCAATTTACTAAAAGAGAAACTAGAATGACCAAACTCAAATACGGGTCCATATTGTTTAACTTTTTAACTGAAGTTTTGAACTTTTCGCGTACAATGAGTTCTGCTCGAACACAATTAAGTTCGCAGGGTTCTCGTTCGGTGTCTGCTGCCTTTTAACTGAAGTGTTTCAAGTAAAATGGTTCAAGTTTTGCAGGTTCCAGTTTTGTCTTAGTAGAAGCAAAACTAGATGATTATAGTAAAGGTTAAGTTATTAACTCTTAAGAATATATCTTATTGGTCAAATGATAATGAATTGTTCCAAGTAAGTTGACAAAAACTTAATCTTATTCTTACATCGTTCAACATCGCTCACAGATTTAGTCAATTTTTTTGCAATTATATATGTTAAAATTCAAAACAAAAAGAACAAGGTACTGAACATACCTAGTAAAAACGACGTGATTGTAGCCTTTATAATACGTTTTGTTAACATAAAAAATTTTAATCACTTTTAATTCAGACATTTTTAAAAATATTTTAGTAGAAATTAGCTATCAACAAGTAGTTTTCTTCTAATTCTCAATAATTTAGAGATTTCGCAAGTAATCAGGGATGTGTGGATTTGTCAAAATTTTCCAGTGTTGGCTTTTAAAATTAAATTTTAAATAAATTCCTTGATTAAAACAAGATTTTAATAGTGTGGTGTTATTTTCAATGTTATAATCATTGCTGTTCACAAATTTATTACTGAGATAATAATCACAACGCAATAGTTATAATTACTTAACAAAAAATAGTTAACAGATTCTAGGGATGCCGCGACCATTTGCATATCTTCCGGATCCAGTTTTTATTAAATGTTTCAAGTTTTCAAGTATAAAAATTACAATTCCCAAGAAGTTTTTTGTATCTGTGAAATCACTAACAAGTTCACTCAAAGCTCACTTTATCAAAATAAATTAATGTATTATAATAAATTTATATTCCGTTTCGTCATCTGCTTTCAAGAATACTACAAGTGTGTACGCCAAAGTTTGCTGGTTTCAGTATAAAGTATTTTTAGCTAATGCGTAGTATATTTGGGTGTTTACGAAAAAAAGAAACAAGAATGACCAAATTTCAGCTCCATTATTCAGCTTTTTAACTGCAAGTTGCCTTGAACTTTTAGTTTTCAATGATCTCAGTTCCAAATTCCAATTTCGATACTTCGTAAAATGCACATGCGCTGTCTGTTTTCTAACTGAACTGTTTCAAGTAGTAAATGATCAAGTTTTTAAATTCTAGCTTTGTATTGGTAAATGCAACTAAATGCGTGTTGTAGAGGTTCGGTAGTTTATTATACGATTCCGACGAACAATGAAATATGAATTACACCTCTTTGTAAAAACTTAAAATTGCTAAAAATAACAGGAAATTCGTACCAAATCAAAATCAAAATTCTATTATATATTATTGTTGGATGTTAGTTTTGAAATTGGTGTGAATTTTCTTCTATTCTTCGGAATTTTCAGTTTGTACAAATTTACGAGGTGTTCTTTCGTCGAAACTAGCATGCCCTGTACTTTCGAAAATAGTATACTGTTTTAACATTGTCTGTCGTCTGTCGTGTAAGTACGATTAGTTCGGATTCGGAAGCCACTAAAACCGATTTCGAAACTGTTCTCGGAGATCGATGTCGTGTTGCCCCAATCGATTTACCAACTTGTCCTTGGACGTTGACAAAAACTTGATGTTATTCCTATATTGTTTAGTACTGACGAAGATTTATTCAGTTTTTATATTTTTAAACTAAAATACCAGTAGAACGAGATGAACAACAAAGTACTGAACATAATTTAAAAACAAATAAATTTGTATCTTTTTCATTACTATTGCCAATTTTAAAATTTTAAATGCTTTCAAACTCAGCCATTTGTTGAGACATTTTATCCGCTGTAAAAGCAATCTTCCTATTGTGATATTTGTTTTAAAAATTGCCCTCTCTAAATTCTCACTTATTTTAGGGTTTCCGCAAGAATTCAAGTATTTCTGAATTTCCACAAAATTCACCAGTATAGGAACCAATTCCAAGTTAAATGTATTCTCTGGAACAAACCCCAATTTGTGGAATTCCATTTTCCTTGTCACTAATTAACATCGACATTAACCTTTGCCGTTTTAGGTTTAAATGAGTTCCAGTATTACTACGTAATTTTGTTTTATAAAAATCTCGTATCATTTTCAAGGTCAATCAATGTTGTTCGAAGCTTTATTGCCGAGGTAGTCACACTGGTTATAGTAATTATTAAAAAAATTAAGAGATGCTAGAAACGTCAATTCGTTATTTTCTCGAACCAGTTTCTCATAAATGTTTCAAGTTTTCGAATATATGAATTACAATTTCCAAGAAGTTTCTTCCTGAAATCAATAACAAGTTCATTCGAACCTCAATTTATCAAGATACATCAAAGATCACTTTATCAAAAATAATGTGAGGTTCGAGTAAAATTAATCAATAATTTGTATTCTGTTTCGGCATCTGTTTGCAAAGACACCACAAACCCGTACACCTTGATTGTCTACTACTTTCAGCGCAGAGTATTCGTAATTAAATTTTAATATAGGTATAATAAATCGCGTATAAAGACAAAAAATAAAAGTACATAGTAACATTTTTCTAAAGCTTTGCTTTGTGATAATAATAATATTAAAGTAACTCGAAGTCCAGTAAGCTGTACATCTGTGCAGAATAGGATGGTCAATACCATTATCCCTAAAACCTGAATCCCCGCAGCGAACTCCACTGGTATTTTCTTCCATTTAACCTTACGTTAAAAATGTCAGGGGTCTTCTGTGAAGGTAAATTTTCAGCGGTAGTGGCGTGCTACGGTAGATATCATTTATGCAATAATTTTGCATTTACCGATCCGGCATATCACACGCTCTTTGGAAGTGCCCTGATTTGAATCACACATTCAATAACTTTCTCTGAAGAAAGTTATAATAAGTTATACCGTTTAGTTTATAAGGTTAATAAGGTATAGAAGAACAAAGACATTATTCTGCATTAGGATATTGGTATTATTCAATTTATGATCAGGAATCCTGATCCTGAATATACTTTTACACCACCTTGCGGTTGAATATATCCTCCAGAACTTTGTCTACTAGTGTCAATGGGTACTGATTAGAATCGATGCCCACCATGCTTTATTCTCATGGTCAGTCAGCTCTGACCGTTCGACCTCCAATCTTAATCTCATTCAAGTTTTGACTTTCTCATAACGTATTTAAACTAATAAAACAAAATTCTTTGAAATTCATGGTTATAATTTGTTTTGGTTCTAGCGTTGTTGCCTTCCTTCAAACTTTCAACAAACAAATAAATAATAATATAAATATTTGAAAAGTCAATCTTCTGCCGCGGTATTAGGTATGGCTTGGCTTGAGAGAAAGTCGATCATTTTTCTAGAGCACGAACCAGAACCAAGTTCCGTGCGCGAAGACAATCGAAATTTGTTCAGGTAGCACTAGCAACCGCGTTGCCCTTTTTGGTACCTCCGAACCGAATTGGTAATTCCGAAAGATCAACAGTCTCTGCTATGACGGCTTGCCACTCTGCCTTGTCATGACCAAAAGTTTTAAAAGCTTCTCGCGTGGGAGGTGACATCAATCCTCTCATGATACTCAGCACAGGGTTAAAAATTGAGGGAACTTAGAACAAATTTATTACAAAGAAAATTAATTATTTAATTTGAATTTATCTTACCATTAATACCAAACATTCTGTACCAGTTGTAGGGATAATACAGTTCGTGGTGTTTCACCCAGTCAACATAAAGTGGAAGACCTGTGCCAAGCATCAACAGTTGAAACTGGGTGGACTTAGGCATTGAGGGACCAGATTCAAATGGTGGGTGAAACGAACATTTCTAAGTCGTTTTTCAACAACTGAGGTGACTTTTTTTTAGGTGACTTGGGAGAAAATAAAACATTTTGAACCAAAGGATGCCCAATTTCGTATTTTTTTCAGAAAATTTTCTTCAAAAACAATTTTTAGTCCCGAAAATTTTCAGCCCAAATAAATATTTTCAACACAATTTTTTTTCGTTTTTTAACGTTTAAACGTTTAGTTTCACCCACCATTTCGGCCCGGTTCCCTAATACCCGAATCCAGTCGTTGAAACTATACGTACACCAATTAAAATGTGGATAACTTACAACTAATACAAGCATGTTTTCGAAGGTTGTATCCGTTCAGGTCTACCAGTATCATGGACGAAGGCTGTCCAGTTAAGTTGAATGCAAGTTGTGCTGACTGTTCCTCCGCATTGTCCATTACGCGTGTCAGCTTATCTATTTTCCCAGCAAGTGCCATCCTACGTACATCCCAATCGCCGTATGGCAAAAGCAACACTAAACCGAAAAATAAAATTCTTTTTCTAAAATTAAATTTATATTTTTAAATTTCTAAAAGTTAATTACCTGGTCGACCTTGCTTGTCTCTAGAAGTGGTAAAATCAATAATGTATCGTTTCTTCACGTCACCCATATCTTCAAATGGTAAATTGTCAATACGTTCTTGTTTTCTCCACTCTAATGCCTTAAGAAACTGAAATTAGTCTATTTAATAGTAAATTATCTATGATTTATTCAGAGCATCCCAGCTGCCGCAGGACGATGCGCGGTATCTACAATTGGAAGTGATCCGCGAATCTCTGCGAATTTCGCGGTTATGCAATTTTGCAAACCGTCTGTTTATTTGTAAAG